>BPVZ01000279.1:85805-98168 GCA_020521535.1 Rubroshorea leprosula | reverse complement strand
CACCCCTCCTAAAAAGGAGTTTTGTCCCCAAAACTCAAATTGAGGACCATATCAAGTGGTGAATGGCTTCACACAATCCGAGACAGAACAATTGCCTCACAAACTCTTTATAAACAGAACATAGCCTACTACGCTTCCGCTGCACCACTCTGATATCAAATCACAACTAATCATCAAAGCAGAACACTAACTACTTAACAGGATTTACCATGAAACGAGCTACTGGAGGTTAGGGTGATTGAGAAAGCACAAGGAATAAAAATAAATCCTGCCAAAGCCACAAAAGAACAATTGTGGGGTTACGCTACGAACCCATCACAAGACGAGTTGGCAAAGAATGGCATGGATTTAAAGACGAGTACAACAAAACTTTGAACTCTATCAAAGACGAATAAGCATCCAATAGATATATGGATCATGAATGAATGAACAAGTGCATGGATGCCTTATAAATTCTGCCACAAAACAAGGTTAACCAGAACCAAGATCATGTTTAACAAAGCAATTGGAATCAAGAGACAGATTTTAGCAATTAACAAGAGTTAAAAGCTAGGACCATCAAATGACATGTAAGAATCGCAAGAATTGCAACAGAATAAAATCAATGGAAAATATGAATGCTTGGAAGAATACCGGAACATAAGAGTGCAAGGTAGAATGCCTCAAAGAATTTCAGCAACAAAATGGCATTCACCAAGAATCAAGATCAAATTTAACCAAGCAGTCAAAATTGAGAAACAAGAGTTAACCATGAAACAAGCAATAGAATTCCAAAAATTAGGCCCACAAAAGAGATTTCAATAATGACAACCAGAACACGGATTCAAGAGCAGATATAATCAGGATGTCAAGATTTAACACCCCAAGTAACAGGAATTAACTAACAGAAAAATCAATAGTGGGGATCATGATACTTCAAAAACCTTGCCCACTATTAACATCCGGAACCTACAATTCAATAGAAAAGAAATTTAGGGATAACTAATATTTCAAAAATTCAACCAAAAGAAATAAAAAATATATATATATAGATTTGAGAGATTAAACTTAAAAAATAGTGAAACCCGAACGAAGATGTATAAGTGAGTATGAGAAACCTCTTGATGGGCCGCATGTGCCTATTGAAAAATAAAATTCAATGAGTATAGATTTCTATGAAAATTGAAAAGAACAAAAACATAAACTCACCAAAAACCAAAGTAAAAGAGATGAAAAACTAAGAAAAGAAGACTTAAGAGGTAAATAAAAGAACAAAACATAAGCTCAAAAATTTTTTTCCATTGATTTTTTCTATTGACGACCACATTTGTCACAGCAAAGTTCCTAATGAAAAATCTTTTTGTCATCTACCAAACCATATATATGCACGAATACAAAGAAAAAGAATGTCAAGTTGTAATGGTTGAACAAAAAAAGTTTACCTCTCTTTGCTTGTAGAATATCTATGATATTCTCGTCAGGGAATGTTGCATTCATTAGCTGCATTGATCCACTCAACATATTTTCCACTTCGTTCAACCTTTCCTCAACATTGTTGTTTGTAGATGTGGAAGGGACAGATTTTTTGGAAGTTGGGACCTTCGCTAAGCAACGAACCCTCCCTTTCTTGTCAGATCCCTTCACCTTAAAGAATACATCATCTCACCAAGATGTAGTTTCCTCTAATGCACTTGCAGAACAAGTAGACTCACTCATGCAGTTTTTAAGTTGCTCCTACTAATGAACATAATAAATAACTCCATAGTTCTCCTCCTCTTAGTCAAACCAAATACACAAGAAAGGGAGCCAATTTCCCTTTCTGGTACCATCAAACTTGAAGCAAGTAATATACCTTCAAATAAGAGGCTGCTACTGAGGAACAATAGAAGCAGAAGTTTGATACAAGTCATAAATTAGTAAAACATGATGATAAAGGATTATCAATCTGTATCAAGCTCAAATATATAAGAGACACCTAACTTGGCTAGAAGAAATGAAGTTTAGACTAACAAATAAGGACACATAAACTTGGAAAAAATAGGTGGTTACAATCTACCCCACCTTAGAAATTGAAAAATTTTGGTAATATGATCCCATAATGTCATTTAAGTACCCCAACTCTATGCCCAAATATATCCAAGCCAAAAGTAGTGGAAGTGTTATAATCTCAACAATCTAGCGCTAAGGGACAGATGGAGGAAACAGAAAGCTGAGATTCTTTATATCACAAGAAACTAGTGCTAAGGTGCAGATCCCCTTTCCTCCAAAGAGAGAGGGGCACCCAAGTTAGAATAGAAAAAAAAAAAGGATTAAGTAAGTTTTAATTTATGTGCCCAGTTGCTTCTTAAAATTAATATGGTTACCAAAAAAATTGACAATGGTAGCCTTTTAATAATTTATTTCATTGGTTTAACCGACCTTTTTTGGGGTAAAATACTACAAGCCCATTTATATGGGGTAAGATTAAGAAGAACATACACAATTTAGAGAATTGTAGTTGTTGGAGCTTTTCTTTCATAATTTAGTAATGATGCTAGTGTTAGTAGATTATGATCAATATTCAATAATAAACATATCTACTTAGTTACTTGAGAAATGAGAAACCTTTCAATTGTCATTTGTTATTGATTTATTGCAATGACATAACATATAAATAATAGACAACACTAATTTGGACAACTTCTTCTTTAATAAAAATGGGATTGCTAATTTGAAACTCACCTTGATTCAACAATCGATAGGTGTGTGGGAGCACAGGCATAAAAGGACTAAGCTTGTGATGCTCTGCTAGCAACTCCTAGAGATACTTGTCAATGAAAAAAAAAAAAAGAGTAAGAAAATCGGATATAAGTTTGACATACTAACAAACATCATTAGAACAGAAAATTACCCAGACCAGCTGAATTTACTGACTTCTCAGCTGTAGAAATTAAATTTTCTAATAAGACACACATGTGTGTACATCAGCATCAATGCAATCCATCCAATTCCATTCTATTTAAACTAGTAGAATTTAATGAGAATATTAAAATTTTACTTAAAAGCCAAAAGGCATCCACAACCAAGATTCAAAGAATGAGCTCATAAATGGCAGAATTATATAACTATAATATAAGATCCCATCTTATATTGCTTCATTTCTATAAAAAAAAGTTTAAAACTATTTAAAACTCCCTGCAGATAACTACCTTTAACACAAGAAAAAAAAAAGCTACAAAACTTGCAAATCAAGACTTGAAATTTCAGCACTTGCACCCATCAGTACAATCGCAGCAAGAATAGACACACACCAAAACCAAAACCAAGTAAATGAAACTAAAATTGGATCTGGCAATTGATCGACACCGATACAATCATCAACAAACGAAGTTGAACTAGATGAGTAGTATCATACTACTAAGCACTGAAAGCCTCTGTCATTGACGGAGAGGAGAGAGCAAGCTAGGCTGCGATTGGTTGCGAGAAACCCTTTGTCGTTGACGGAGAGGAGAGAGCAAGTAAGGCTGCGGTTAGCTACGAGAAACCCTCTGTCGTTGACAGAGAGGAGAGAGCAAGTGGGGCTCTGGTCAAATGGGTTTTTGAATTTTGGGTTTTTGAGTTCGAATGCGTTCAAATGAATTTTGGAGATTTGAGAGAACGGTGGAAACACTTAGGTCTACTTGGGAAGGGAAGCTCAAAAATTAGGGAGGGAAAATGGGGAATTTGTGGAGGGAAGTAAAAATGAAGCCCAGTGAAATTAATAAGGAAAATAATGTGTTTAAGAAATAGGGAATTATAGGGCGGAACAGTAATCCGTCTGTAGACATACATTTATACAAACGATAATAATTAGCATAGGAATAGATATGCTCTATACAAATGGATAAATAGTAAACCGTTTGTATAAATCAAGTCTATAGTAACGAAAATATTTTTTTCATTAGTATAAAATGATGTATACTGACTACTTAAGTTTTTCGTTGGTATATATAGTTTATACAGATGGATTTCTGTCTGTTGGTATAGACTTCCATTAGCATAGGACATTTTGCTTGTAGTGATTATTAAAAGAAATTTAAAAAAATGCTAGTTGGATAGACTTAATAGAAAAATCAATAAAAAGACAAAAAGTGTTTTTTAATTATTAAAATTGTTCAAAATTAAAATTTAAGGAATAAATTTGACATTTAACAAATGCATTATGTTAACCTGTTGGAGTACTATATACTATAATTTTTTTATTTTCAAAAGTGTCCAAAAAAATATATAAGAAAATATTTTCTCTTTGTTATGAAGGACTTTAAACTTATGTAAGACTCTCAAATGTGTGTATGTTGATCCTTAATTGATATATATAAAAAAATTATGCATATTAGTTATCAACTCTTTAAAAAATTAGAGTTCAACCTGCAAAGACTTTAATTTTAATTAATATTTAGAAAAACTATTGGTGGATCAAATGATTGTTATATTAATATGTAAATGGACTTCACTTTTCAACCAATCTAAGCCTATTCTCTTTTTGGGTACAAAATCATAACTAGACTTGATCTTGGGCTTGACTCAGTTAATCTGGGGCCTGTCTAAAATACACTCAGCCCAGTAAAAGCTAGCTTGATGTCCATCCCCCTAATACATTGATGGTCTCACTTTTGTTTTATATTTTGAGAAATAATTATCAATGATTAACTCTAATTAAATGGATTATATTCTTTCAATTATAAACAATAATAACCATTAACTATCAGTTACATCACAATTAATCCAAACAAGGGATATCACTATTTGTTTTTAAATCCCTCCTTACTTATCTCACAGTCTGAACTTGAAACTTCTAATATTAAAAAAATTGAAACTCAAACAAACTAGAATGCCCCCTAATAACAATGAATTAATTTTGTTTGATTGATTCTATAAAAAAAATTATTTGCTTGATAAAATAATTGCACTTAAGTGTATGGTACATGTTAGAAAAATCCTAAAAAAAATTGGGACTCAAGTGCAACTCTTCAAAAGTTCAGAGATATAATTGAAATAAGAAAAGTTAAATTGGGACCAAATTGAGTAAAACTGAAACTTGAAGATCAGAGTGTTTTAAACCTAAAATTTGAGGGACTGAAAATGGTATTTTACCATTAAAATTTGGAGGATTTTGAACGGAGTTATGACGGCTGGTAACGGAGGGATGAGGATTGCCCCTTTTCTAAAGTTGAGGGGTTTTTAGGAATTCTTTTAAAGTCGAAGCATGACAATGACTCCTTTTGGAAAGTCAGGAGATTTTTAATGACATTAAGCCTTTAAAATATTGTGGTGATCTCCTTTTTATTAATTATTACACAATATGCACTCCACACATTGTAAAACTACAAATTCTCATTTTAATACGAAGGAAACATTGTTCCCATTATAGACAGTGAAGGCCATGACTTATAACTTGGATATGGATATGAAAGACCAAGACCGTAAATATAGCCACCTTTATGGCGACATAAATAATTGTTTAGTTCACACAAAATTGTAACGTATTTGATTTGTCTAATTTTAATTATCAATGTATAGTGTAGTTGGGTGCTTGAAAACATTAATTTATAGGATAATTTCAGATAGTTAAGTAATAAATATTAGTTATATTATCAACTATTAATAAACAGTTATAACCATCAATTACTTCTAATAACTAACCTCTCATGTTTTTCTGTAGCCTTAACAATTATTTCCGTAGAATTTACCATAGCACCTAAACATGTACTCTATTTTTTTTTTTTAATTTTTTGGTCATAGTTATGAATCCCAATTTAGAAGAGTAATTAGTAATTACCATTTCTAAATGCTTTTTATAATAATTAAACCATGTGATTTTATTAATAAATAGAGAAATAGATATTCCAATCAATTATAATCCCTAAACAGCAACTCAATTGGGTAACAAGAGACCTATAGCATCTAATACAAGGCAATAAACACTCATAAATGAATCATTTAAGGACAAGTAAAAAGCCATCTAATATTACTGATTATAAGCTAATCGTTATAGGGACAATAATATAGTTAGCAAGTATAAAGAACCACCAATTAAACATCCCTAGCTATATGGAAATCTCATCTGTTATTCAACATCTATGGGTTACTATATTATTGAAAAGCAATATATAGCCCCAGAAAATCAACCTTCTCCAACTGAGGGATCTCCTGAAATTTTAGATTGTTCTGTAAAAAATGTTTGGAGCTTAAAGCGTCTCATTACTTCAATTATGTTACTCAGTTGCTAAGTTTTCATTTTTTTTTTTCCTCTCAATGCATACAATTTATTTGTGAAATTGAATTCGCTTTTTAGTAACGAGATGTACCTAATGCCATCATTGAAAGGGACTATCACAAATGGTTCTTATTTTCCTTAAAAGCATTTGCACAAGTACTACGGTGATAAGGACGTTGACTGGTAATTTCAACTAAGCAATATTTAACTTGGCCAAAAAGCAAAACACAAATAGCTTGTTAGTGCCAGTTTAGTAACACTTTTGTTTTCTATTTTTTGCTTTTGTTGCAAAAAATATAACAAAATTTAATAAAAGCTCGTTAGTATTGTAACTATTTTTTTTTTCTTAAAAAAATACTGATGACTATTTTCGTAACAAGCTTCCAAGATTTTGGAAACGCGTTGCAAAAAAAAAAAAAAGAAAAAAGAAAAAAGAAAGGCAAGTTCTAAAATTGTATGTCCGTTTTCGAATCTTGATAATGTTTATAGAGTAAGTAATTCATAAGGATAGATATTAACAATAAGAAGAACTGATTCCTACAAGAAATTCTTGATCTTTTTCTTAAGTCAGAGATATATTCTTAAAATGGGGTTCGTTGATGGAACTCTTAAGAAGCCAAGTGCAGATTGTCCAAAGTTTCTAGCTTGGACAAAGTGTAACTCCATGGTATTGTCATGGATATTGAATGCTTTCTCAAGGGAATTGCATGACAGTGTGGCTTATGTTGAGGGTGTAGCAGAGGTCTGGGAAGATTTGAAGGAACGTTTCTCACAAGGAAACACATCCTGGATATATGAATTGAAGCTCGAGCTCGCAACAACCACTCAACAAACAAGATCTGTAGCAGCTTATTTCTCAAAATTGAAACCTATTTGGGATGAGTTGCAGGCTCATGAACCTGTGCCAACATGTACTTGTGGCTGCACTTGTGGTGCAACAAAGGAGTTTACAAGGGCACGAGAGACTAAGAAGGTTCATCAATTTCTCATGGGCTTGAATGAGAATTTTTCTACCATGCGCTCACAGATCTTGAACATGGAACCATTACCATCTCTCAACAAGGTTTACTCAATGACCACAAAAGAAGAAAAACAGCAAATGGTGTCTGCATCTAGAAGTCCAACTATAGAGGCAACAGCTTTAGCAGCAAAGACAAGTTATAACGAAAAGGTGAGCACATCAGGGAAACCACACTGTGATAATTGCAAAAGGATAGGCCACACAAAGGAAAGATGCTATGAAATAATAGGCTATCCAGTGAGTTGGAAACCAGGACAAATGAAGATGAGGGGTAAGGGGGAGCAGCAAAAACATCAGAACACAGATAAGGATGTGATTTTGGTAGCAAATGCATCACTTGAGCCACAATTGACTGGAGGTCAATTAGATCAATCACCAATTACAGGACCTACAAAGGCGCAGTATGATCAACTCCTCACGCTTCTTGGTGGTAATTCTGATTCTAAACAATATATTAACCTTGCTAGTAAGACCTCACATTCTTTTCTTTCTTGGATAATTGACAGTGGTGCATCTAATCACATGACACCACACTCTTCCATACTCCAGGACACAAGGCCTTACTCATCACTTGTTTACATCTCTAATGGATCCACCCTAGATGCATCTCATTTAGGGAAAGCCACTCTGTCAGATAAACTTTAGAAAATGTTATGTGTGTCCCTCAATTTACATGCAATCTTCTTTTTGTCAGTCAAATAACAAAGCAACTTAATTGTGCTGTAATTTTCTTCCCTGATTTTTGTGTCTTCCAGGACTTAGCCTCGAGGAGGTTGATTGGAATGGGTAAGCTTCATGATGGGCTTTACTATTGTGATTTTGGGCATGTAGCAGCCATTAGTCATACCAAGGAGGACATATCCTTGGAGTTATGGCATCAACGGCTTGGGCATGCACCTATAGAACGACTAGCTAAAATATCTTCTTTACCTTTATGTTCAAATCAAATAAAACATGTTTGTGATGCTTGTCATCGAGCTAAGCAAATAAGACTACCTTTTCCTATTAGTAATAATAAATCTGCTCATCCTTTTGCCTTAATTCATTGTGATATATGGGGTAGATATGCCACTCCATCTAGTATTGGTGCACATTATTTTTTGACCATTGTGGATGATTTTTCACACTGCACATGGGTGTGTCTTTTAAAGCACAAATCTGAAACTGCATCATATTTGATAAATTTTTGTCATATGGTGGAAAACCAATTTCACACTCATGTGCAATAGATTCGAAGTGACAATTGTAAAGAATTCACTGAAAGGCAAGTGAAGGAATTTTGCTTTAAGAAGGGAATTGTACAACAAACTACATGCACATATACACCTCAACAAAATGGGGTTGTCGAACAAAAGCATCATCACCTTCTTGAGGTAGCATAAGCTTTAAGATTTCAAGCCAATCTGCCATTAAGATTTTGGGGTGAATGTATCCTCACTGCAGCTTACTTAATCAATTTAACTCCTACACTTATGCTTTCAAATTTCACACCATTTGAAAAACTTTTTCAAAAGGCTCATTATTATTCACATTTAAGAGTGTTTGGGTGCCTTTGTTATGCACACAATCACTCTAAGGATCGTGGAAAATTTGATTCTTGAGCAACGAAATGTGTTTTCATTGGCTATCCTTTTGGGCAAAAGGGATATAGAGTTTTTAATTTGGAAAGCAATCAAATCTTTATTTCATGAGATGTGGTTTTTTATGAGCAAATTTTTCCATATGCATCCATTCATAATGTTGGAGATCACATGGCATCATCTACCCCTAATATCTTGCAACCAAGCATAGAAACTCATGATACAATTCCCTTAGATGACAATGAGGTTGATCCCGTTGAAAACACTATCACTAATTGGGAAATCAATCCAACTACTGATCCTGCAGCTCCAGTCCAACGGCCACAACAAGAGAGACGTGCTCCTCAGCATCTTGATGACTATGTCTGCACCATGCCCACATCACTTCAGCCCACAAAAGCTCCATTATAGTCAACCAACTCAGGTACGTCATACCCTCTGTCTAACTATGTCTCATATAATTCTTTTTCACTCCCTCATCAGACCTATCTTGCAGCCATATCTTCTATAGATGAGCCTAAAACATTTTCTCAAGCCATTAAACATGAAAAATGGCGAGAAGCAATGAGGAATGACATCACTGCACTTGAGAAGAATGGTACTTGGACAATTGAGCTATTGCCTCCAGGGAAATGTGCAATTGATTCGAAGTGGATACATAAGGTTAAATTCAAACTGGATGGGATAGTTGAACGGTATAAAGCCAAGTTGGTGGCTAAAGGCTTCACACAAATTGAAGGACTGGACTTCCATGAGACCTTTGCTCCTGTTGCAAAGATGGTAACAATGAGAGTGTTGCTTGCTTTTGCATCCATTAAACAATGGGAATTGCACCAATTAGATTGAATAATGCCTTCTTACAAGGTGATTTACATGAAGAAGTATATATGAAGATACCACAAGGTTTCGATTGTAAACAAAACAATAAAGTTTGCAGATTGCGCAAGTCTCTATATGGTTTGCGGCAGGCCTCAAGAAACTGGTTTGAAAAGTTCACAAATTCTCTTTTGGCAACTGGGTTTTGTCAATCAAAAGTAGATTACTCTTTATTCACCTCTACTACTGATAATAAGTTTGTTGCAGTTTTGATCTATGTAGATGACATAGTGATTACAAGCAATGATGCTGAGAAACTTGCAGCTCTTAAGGCTTATCTATACAAAGAGTTTTCCATAAAGGATTTAGGCCCTTTGAAGTACTTCCTTGGTGTTGAGGTCGCTCGAACTGCTGAAGGCATCATTTTAAGTCAGCAAAAATATGCTCTTGATATCCTTATAGAGGCAGGATTGCTTGGAGCAAAACCCAGCCACTTTCCCTTGGACCAGCATCATCGACTTAAATTGGCTTCTGGGCCTTTAGCATCTGATTCTTCACAGTATATGAGATTGGTTGGGAGACTGCTTTATTTAACAATCACGCGACCAGATATTTGTTATTCTGTGAGTATTTTGGCTCAATTCATGCAAAATCCCAAGCAAGAACATTTTGAGGCAGCCATGAAGGTCCTGCATTACATCAAGAGATCACAGAGCCAGGGGATTTTATTATCTTCTTCAAGCAAGTTGTAGCTGGTGGCATATTGCGATGCTGATTGGGCAGGTTGCCCTCATACACGTCGCTCAACCACAGGGTACTATATTTGCCTTGGGGGCTCTCCAGTCTCTTGGAAGTCAAAAAAGCAGTCGACAGTTTCACGCTTCTCTGTTGAAGCAGAGTACAGGGCTATGGCTTCCACAGTAAGTGAGCTTACTTGGTTGAAATCTCTACTTTTCAATCTTGGCATAAACCATTCAAGACTAATGACTCTCTTCTATGACAATCAAGTTGCCCTACACATTGCAAACAATCTTGTATTCCATGAACGAACTAAACACATTGAAATAGATTGTCATTTTGTTCGAGAGCATATTCAGAAGAAGGAATTGATCACAGCTCATGTATCCTCTTGTCATCAACTGGCGAACCTTTTCACAAAAGCTTTGGGTCGTGAGCGCCTTGCTTTTCTGCTATCCAAGTTTGGCATTCGAGATCTTCATGCACCAACTTGAGGGGGAGTATTGGAGAGTATCACGGAGTAGAATGAGGAAATCAATCTCTGCACTATCATTGCAGAGTTATTACAGTATGTATATACATTTTTCCCTTGTACAGTAGCGTCTTTCTAGGCTTCATTATTGGTGCCAGTTTGTATATATGATTAGCATCCATAGTAATAAAATCCAATGCAATTAGCACAATTCGCTGCTCCATACTTTGTTTTCTCAACTCCTTAAATATCTTAGTGACATTGTTTAAAATCAAGGAATAAATCGACAAGCAAGCAAACAGGTAAATTATTTTATCAAAGTCCTTTATGGTTTCTAAATTTTATATTTTTTAATATTTTTTTCTCTTTTTAATGTTTTATTTCTTTTATTTTGTATTTTGTATTTTTATTGTATTGAGACATACATATGTTACATGACTTAAACCAACAATCAAAGTAACAATCAACTAAAAATGATCAGAAGTTATTTAAATTTAAACTCAAGGACAATAGACAAAAGACAAACTACAAATAAACAGTAAAGTACCAAAAGATAAGTGTTGATTTTTACCAAAAGCAGCAAAGTGTGAAATGCAAGGATATCATACACCACTAATGAGTTAGATGCAAATGCGTGAAGCTTAAGGCCACCAAGTCAAAATCATGAATATATGAACCAAACCAAACTACCATGCCTATATGGTCATCCTTGACAAATGTGCAAATTTGATTCAAAATAATGCATAAAGACTTAAGCCATTTAATTTTTACTCTTAAAGTATTCCCATAAACCAAGTGCCCCATTATCATTTGAGGAAAACATGGTTTAAAGTAGTTTGATGGCATGAAAATGCCATTGAATGATGAGATGCTTGCAACAAGACAAACCATAAACTCCCAATCATGCAAAAAATGGATTACAAGAATAGGTATGTAATATCCCTAAATTTTCTAGGATCTTAACATTTAAGTTAGAGATTTATGTGAGAGAAATTATTGTTGTGGGGTCGATAACTAAAATTTTCAAACCTAAGGGGGTTAAAAGAGAGAATCTGGTGATAAAAAGGGCTAAGGCTGGTTTTCCATTTTCTCCTTTCCCTTTTGCATGATCTTCTTAGCTCCTCACCCGAATTTTTCCACCACAAGCCCTAGCTTGTGCCCAGCCTCTTTTTGTCAAGAATCAAGTGAGATTTAGCTTTTTCTTCCTTCTCCTAGCAAGGGTTAGAGATTTATGAGCTTATGTTTCTCAAAATGATGATTCAAAACCAGATCTTGTTGTTGCTTCCCCAAATTTTTCTGGTCCATGTTGAGTTCTTGTGCAGTGTAAGGGAGGTTGCAATTTTCTAGCACTTTCCAGTAAGAAATTAGCCACATGTTCATCTTTCCATCTTTGATTTGAGTTATCTTTAATCCTTTAGGGTTTTCAATTTTAGGAATTTTCTGTAGTTTTCCTCCTTGGTTTTGCCCTAATGCCACCAGATTTGATCCCTTTTGCTAGAAATTATGACAGTATAACCTTGTT
>BPVZ01000279.1:61762-78044 GCA_020521535.1 Rubroshorea leprosula | reverse complement strand
TGATCTCTTCAATTTACTTCTAAAAAGTAGGATTTCTTTCAATGAAATCCTTTCCTACACAAAGGATGAAAACCATGTAAAATCAAACAAAATCCCATAAAACTCATCCAAATATCAATAAAATTAAAGTAAAAATTCCCTATTAATATGTATATAAAATTAGCTCATCACTTATTAGAAACATAATATCCCAAAACCCATATATTAAACCACATATGAAGATAAATAATTATTCATGAGAATCAGAATTGTTTAATTATCTATTCATTTATCCATGACCATAAATTTCCTTATTAACAGTCAAACTTAAAAGACTTTGCAAATGAGTAGTACAACCAATTTCAAAAACTTTAACCCAAAGATATTACAATAAATAAATAACAGGTATATAAAACTCACGTCCCTCAAATTGTGGCTAATTGTTTTAACAAAATTTTGAAATTTAATCTCTAAGGTGTCTTTATAGCATATATCATGTGCATAATAATATTTACAAAATGATTTCAACCCAAAACATGAGAAAAACATGTCATATCAATAATTTATTTTCCACTAACCATATATCTTTAACCTTCAAATACTGATACATATTGTATGTGTTGCACTTAATATGTATTTTAATTTTTATGGAACAAATTAATATACATATTTACTATGTAAACAATTATTTTGATGATTTATAAAATTAGACCACCAAATAAATATTCTTTATGTATATATAGTAACAAAATGAGATTATATTAATATATATTCTTCACATAAAGTCTAATATGCTTTTTTTTTTTTTTTTATAAATAACAATACACAATTAATATCAAAAGGTTCAAAAACCCCAATGCTCAATTGCTGCAAATTACGTAAGTGTCAACACTCTCACATTGTGTCAGACTTGCACAATAGCTTATAATTGGTTATGTATCGACACTATCACCCATTGTGAAAGAAACAAGTCTGTCTTGGACTTATGGACCATAATGCAATTTCTTGAATGGTAACTTTCATTTGCATTGTTTTTTTTTTTTTAAGTTAGTTGAATTCCTTAACAAATTTGGATGCTCAATCCTAATCAACTCCTTTACCTTACTTTTGGTTGGGATTTCACTTGGCTTTAGATTGGGGATTCCAAATCCCAAATCCTTTTAAATTGATTAACCAATTTGTGATCCAAAAAGGGACTTAATTAAAGTCACCTCCATATCACATAATCATTTATGGAGATTATTTTGAACACTTGTGAAAACAAAGGAATTAAATACCAATTTTTTTATGCCGAATTTTCCCTCTATATATAAACTTTACTTATTTCAAATGGTCGAGTCCTTACTTTATGGCCATTCTTAACTACTGTATTAGTAGTATCTTTGACTTAACATATTTTGTAAACTTTTAAAACTTTAGAGACAAAATTACATAAACTAAATCATTAAGGGACTAGATAAAAAAATTTCCCTTCAATCTTCTCCAATAATAATCAAATATGTTTCACAACATAAAACTAGATTTTGGTTGAATTGGCAACTGCCCAGTTTATACCACCAAACCATTAAACCATTCCTCAATCTCCACAAATCTTTTCAATTGATCTCCACATATACCATCACAACCGGAATCAATGGATTCAATAAAATTAAAATTTGACCTTAAATAAAATCCATTTAAGACAAATTTATTTTCCTTTTACATATTAATCAAACCAAGGCTTTAAACATCAATTTTGACTCACACAAATTAAATTGACTTAATAAGTGCTCTCAATTACATGAACACTTAAAACAATAGTCACCTAAACTGGCAGAATTCTTAGCAATAATCATAAATTGGTTGTTTAAGAATAAAAAAAAAACTTTAGAATTGGAGGAAATTTTTCTAATTTTAAGTAGAATTAAGTCATACTCCATCCCCCTGAGGTGGGTGCCATAATCAAGCTCAATACAAATGCTGCTATACCACCAAACCAGAACACAACCAAGTTGGGAGTAATCTTACGAAATAGGGACAGTAAAGCTATAGGGGCTGTTGTACGCACGTGCACTTTTCAGGGGACGTCTCTTCAAGTGGAGATTATGGCAATAGAGTATGCATTACAGATAGGGAAGGAATTTGGTTGCACAAAAATAGAAATTGAATTTGATTGTGCCCAGGTGGTGGCTATAGCGAACTCCTCTGAAGATTATTATCTGCCATTTGGAGCAATTGTTGAGGATCTTTGTGCTAGAAAGCCCAATTTTGATTTTCTCTGTATTAAACATGTCAAGAGAAGCTGTAATGAGTTGGCTCACAAACTAGCTCATCTTCCATCACCATTGCCACTTTGGGAGGGTGTTTGGTTTGATTCTTTACCTAGAGCTCTATGTAATGATTCTGATTGCTGGGCAATAATACTTCTATTTATCGAAAAAAAGAAGAAGTCATACTCCATGAATTTATAATAATAATATTCGACAACACAAGTAGTGTTTTTAACTCTCAAAATAGAGGTCAATTTTAAATTTAATCCATTTAAACATGACTAATCACCATATTAAAAACTGAATTATGATTATAATCTAATAAGCACTAATACAATCTGGAAACAATTAAAATACACCATATGAGTGATTAATTTCATAAAAAAAGAAAAAGTCAAGTGATCATGAAGAAAAATTTTCTAGAACTTTTAACCATTCTTTAAAGATGGAAAACACATGAATCGATAGCATGGCAGTTTCGATCAGGTTTATGGGTAAAAATTATGATTTTAAGCCATTATTCATAATCCACCGAATTCTAGAAAGTTTCTATCTTAATTAATCAAACACCACCAAATTATGAAATCAAAGCACATGCTTTTTAATTCACCAAACACACAACTAAATATTATACAAAAAAATCGATTATAAATTTATGTATGAACTATCTTAATACCACATGTTAAAATTTTAAAGAACGATATACGTAGAATTTAAAATATTAAAATCTAAAAAAAAAAAAAAATTACATGTCTGAATTTCTATAATCAATATATTATTTAAGAATATTTAGGGATATTCAATGATCATCATAATTTGGGATCTCATGATAAAATTTAAGAAACAAATATAGCTAGTATTGAGATTTAGGTATTTCTCTCCTATTCAACTTGAGCAAAAACCAACATTTAGCCCCTTACCTTACAAAATTGGTGGTTTTAGCCCCTCAACTTATACTATGACACTTTTAGCCCTTTACCTTACAAAGTTGGTAGGTTTTAGCCTCTCACCTTATAAAGTTAGTAGGTTTTAACCCCTCACCTTATATTATGACATTTTTAGCCTTTCACCTTATATTATGATATTTTTAGCCCCTCACATATATGAATTAAAGAAAATAACCTTCACCTAACATTAGGTTATAACGTTCTATTAGTTTTGTTAACTGATTGTTAACATTCGTTAGCATTCCATTATAGAAAACATTAAATTTAAATTTAATTTTATTTGTTAGTTCCATTAATGGAATGTTAACAGATGTTAATAGTTAGTTAACAGAATTAGCAGTTAGTTAGCAGAATTTATAGTCAACTAATAAAACTAACAGAACACTATAACATGATGTTAAGTAAGGGCTATTTTCTTCAGTTTGTACAGATAAGAGACTAAAAGTGTTATAGTATAAGGTGAGTGGCTAAAACTTACCTACTTTGTAAGAGAAGGGGTTAAAACCTACTAACTTTGTAAGGTAAAAGGCTAAATGTGTCATATTATAAGATTAGGGGCTAAAACCTATCAGTTTTGTAAGGTGAGGGGCTAAATGTTGGTTTTAGCCTTCAACTTGTGTAAATGATAATTAATGGGTTATGCTACTCTTTTACTATTTATAAAGATAGGTTTTTTAAATGAGAAAGGTGATCTATCACATTATAATAATCGCACTTCCATCAAGTAGCCCATATTTAATTTTAAGTTTTATACATATTCATATCACACCATATAATATTGAGATAAAACCTAAATTCACTTGAATTACATAGCTTTCTTAACTTTTACCAAATTTTCATTTAACATAATTTTTAAAAAACTAAATACAATCAGCAAAAACCCCCGGATAAAATTTCCAATACTTCCTTGTGGCATGGGGCGCATGTTGAGAATGGAAAGCTTGCCCAGAAAAGGACCAATGAACAGGGAAGAAACTAGAAAGAGACAATGACATGTGACACCATGTAGGATGTGTCCCAAACCAATTATGAGTTAACACGTAAAAATGTTGTGGGCCACAAAACACTCAACATAGGGTGCCTTCCTCTTCCTTGTCTTCATCCTTCTCCATTGTGTTCCGCCTCCACTGAGATACTTGCAGGCCACCTTTATCTCTTTTTTCCAAGCCTAATGCGTCAAATGCTTTGTAAATCCATCTGCCCACTCCATCAATTTCTTTCTAAATCTTCATTCTAGGCAAGAAGAAGATGCTTAAAACTTGGGTAATTAAATTGGTACTGATGGTTTGGGGTCAACAAGAAGTGGAAATCATTTTTATGCTAACTTTATTTTTTGGGTAATGCTCAATGCTAACTCCTTCGAAATTCCAACGTCTTCTAAGTCTTTTTTTATTTTTTTTCAATGGATTCAAGGTGGAAATCCCAGCATCTTTTACCCTTTTTCTAGGGTTTTTTGGTTTCATCAAATGCCTTCTTCCATTCCAACCATGTTAAAATCTCAGATATCCTTCTCCTCACCTAATCTAAAACTCCAATGAAGTTTTTGTGTTTTTTTTTTTTCTTGACCATCAATAAAGTTTCTGTTAGTGAGGAAATTTATTTTCTTGGCCTCGAATTATCAAGAAGAATGAAGAAAGAGAAACACCAAGGAAGAAGAAGGGCAAACGGCAAAAGATCTCTTCGGATTTGAGTTTTACTAATTTGAGAGTTGATTTAAAAAAGCACAATTGATGAATGGCAAAATTAAAAATGATTTCTTGTTTCTACTTGATATCATGGATGAGAAATTATGAAGAGGAGAGGGGTAATTTGGGAAAGACAGAAAATTGAGGAGTTGAGGAGATGAAAGAGTAGACTGTAGATGGGGAAGAATGAGAAACTTTGAGCTTCTAATAGAAACTTTTTCCGTTAAGTAAAATTTAGCGAGTTGTATTTGTCAAATGATTAAATGTATTAATTTAATGATCTATTGCCTTGTTATTGGATGGGGATACCACATCAGCTGGTATCCCTGTTGTAAAGTAAAATATCTCATGGGGCAGAACAGAACGGTGAGGAGAAAAGGGAAAGGTCTGCATCTTTTCCCTCTATTATCGTTCAGTCTTGGTTTTCTTTAATTAATTAATGCGGGTACTAAAAAGGGATATTGGTGAGTTTGAAGGGAAGATTTAACGAGAATTGGACTAGGTTTGGGCTTGTCGCAATGGGTTTCATGGGTTTCGAGTTGAACTTTAAATGGGTTTAGGGTGAGTTTGGGTTCGCAATTGAAGCCCAACTTGCTCATCTTCTTCTACTCTGTGTCATCTAATTGCCTCTTTTCCATATTTCTACAATCTTGTCCCTACTCAATAAAACAAGCAATTTTAAATATTTTCAACTAAGTATGGAGTGAAATAATTGCAATTAATCTTGACTTTTCTTTGACAATTTTTCCGATTTGATTTCCCATTTCTTAATAAAGCTTAGAATTTTAAAAATTTCATTTAAAAGTTGAAAATTTGAAGGAAAACACTTCAATTAACTAGATAAAAATCAAGTTATCGCATATGGTTACAATTATTAACTACCAATTTAGAATAGCAATAAGTAATTAACATTCCTAATTTTTTTTAATAATAAATCATAGGACTTTATTGATAGATAGAGAAATAAGGATTATAATTAATTATAATCTCTAAATAATAGCTTAATTGGACAACAAGAGCTATACTAACAGCATCTATGATAAACACTCGTAAACGGACCATTCGATGACAAACAAGAAACCACCTAATACTAATGATTTTTGGGCCAATCGTTATAGCAGCAATAATAAATATACCAAAGTATAAAAACCACCAACTAAGCAATACTAGTTATATGGAAGACTCACACGTTATGTAAGCTCTATGGGTTACTATATTAGCAACTGGTAATAGTTTCTTTTTTTTTTTTCCTTTTTCTCAATGCATATAATTTTACATTTTTGCCAAGTGAGCTTGTTGCTTGTTCAGTTATGCCCTGTCATGAGTTAACTACGGTTTAGTTTCTTCAATGCTTCGGTTTGGTCATGATTTTGAATAAGAAAGCCTTGATATTCTTCAGACATTAGTTGTAGATTTCTTTCTCTTTCGGCGTGGTTATGCTTGACTTGGATTTGATTTTCCTTCTGCCTGTGAGAGTTGCTTATTCTCCAAATAACAGAGGCTTGATTCTGTTTGAAAAATCAGCTTGTTTTCAAGAGGCTTTTGAGAAGTAGTTCTGAGATTTTTGGTTACCCATTTTATGAAGAAAGGGGAGATGAAGTAAAGATGGTTTTAACAGGTGTTACTATTCTATCGGTCTATTAATTCTTTTACTTATGAGTGATTCAAGGGGCTAAAGTTATAGGGCAAATCTTCTGCATGCAATGTATTTGTAAAACCAGTTTTGTCTGATTTAGTTTAGGTTGCAATTTAAGATTTATGCATGTGACAAACTATGAGAATCAAAAAGAGCTTATTTGTGAGAATTGAATTTGCTTATAGATGTTGAAGACTATTTGATTGAGATTCTATATTTTGTTTTATGAGTCATGTTATTTTTTCGTATTCTGTAACTTATTTTTGGTTAATCTTCATTTTTCTTCATATTCTCCTTGTTGAATTATAAAAATCAAACTTATTTTTATGGCTACCAGTTTCAGTAGAGTTAGCAGCACTGCATCATCTTCAACGCTACGTAATACCACCTAATAAATTAGTTTTTTTTTTTCTTATCTACCATTATTTTATTTAAATGAGTGCAATGAATACTCAAACCCATATCATATATCTACACAAATTAAAAGGAATCCTAACCCAGCTCCTAATGAAATAATGGTAGATAACAATTTGTGTAGCCAACGTAATGAACTGTCCAATTGTGTTAAAAGGAGCTAAATTGCATTATAAATTAAGTAGTACCAATTCATGAAAACTAAATTGCATTATAAAAACTTGGCATGGATAAGGATACATCTTAACAGACATAAATTAGTTACATTATTACAATACTAGAATCTTAGAATATTATCCAAAATTAAGTAGTAGCAATTGGTGACACACCTCTCTATCAAATAAAACCATATTCGTCGCCAATATGGATTTATATAGAGGATTGCTCCAATTGATAGCAAAACAACCACATAAGTAACCAAAAAGCTTATGTAGAAAACATCTATATCTATCAAACTGCCTTCTTGTTCTTCATTTAAGGACTTTGGTACCTTTTGTTGTGAATCAGTTTCCTCACAACTTGTCTCCAATGGAGGTCCACATAGAAGAGGGTTTTCCTCATAACTACTTTTGTCAAAGGTTCCAAACTGTCCTTTTCCAGATGGAATAGGACCTGAAAGACTATTGTGTGCAACACTAAAAATAGCCAAAGAGTTCAGCTCAGTAAGTTGAGATGGAATCTCACCATTCAAATCATTGAAAGAAAGGTCCAAGCTCTCAAGTTGCTTCAAATTTGAGAAGGTAGAAGGTATGGGTCCGGTTAAGTTGTTGTGGGACAAGTTAAGTGAATGAATGTCACTTAAGTTTCCCATTTCGAGTGGGATTAAGCCTATTAAATGATTGCAAGAGAGATCAATTCCAGACATGTAACCAAGAACATTGCCTTCATAAGTGTAAGACCACCACTTGGTAACAAGTTCTACCCGATCTTGTATAGACTTATCCAATCGTGTATATACCTCCTGCATGAATGTGCTTTCCATTTCTGTGGATATGTCAATGTTGAATGTTGAAATTTCCCAAATAGTTCTCCAACGGAAAAATGAATGTGGAGCACCAATTAAATGTCCCAAACAAGAAGGTATATGACCCGAGAGTTGATTATGAGACAAATCCATGATTCGTAGTTGGTCCAACTCACATATTTCATTGGGTATTTCACCAAAAAAGAGATTACCCTTTAGACGCATGATACTCAAGTCAGAAAGGGTGCCGATCCATTTTGGAATGCTTCCAGAAAGGTTGTTTTCTCCAAGATCTAGTATCTCCAAAGAAGAGATGTTGAAGAATGAATGTGGTAATTGACCACTTAGTCTATTTCTACTCAAATACATATGTGATAAGTATGGTGAAGGTGGACTAGAGCAATGTGGTGGAGACCCAGACAAATTGTTGTGAGACAAGTCTAGAAGCCAAAGGTTAGCATTATAGCAAAATTCCTCTGGAATTGATCCCTTAAAGTGATTGTTGGACAAATCCAATTCTTTCAAATAAGTGAGATTCTTTATCCATCTTGGAAGCTCTCCTAACAAATTGTTGTTGCTAATGTCCAATACGTTTAGATATGAGGACCTAGAAAAATGGAAATTGGATATCTCTCCTTCAAAATTGTTTCTGTCTAGAAACAATGCATCCAATGATTGAGACTTAAATACACTAAGAGGTATTTTCCCAGTCAGGTTGTTATTTGAAAGTCTAAGATAAGATAAGAAGCTTCTTGTAACAAAATCTTTTGGTAATGTTCCAGAGAATTGGTTGTTAGACAAGTCTAAAACTTCTAAAGAGTTCATACCAACCAACCACTTGGAAAAATTTCCTCCCAAGCCATTTCCAGACAAGAATAACAATCTTAAAGATGGAAAAATCAAACTAATATTTAATGGGATTTCACCTTGTATTTGGTTATTTGAAATATCTATTTCCCAAACATCAAGATTAGGGTGTGATGGCAAGTGGAAAGAACCCATGAAAGAATTGTTCTTCATGACAACAACTTGTAATCTCGTATTATTTTCAAACAACCAATAAGGTAAGGCTTCCATAAATTTGTAAAATGAAAGATCGACATATCTCAAGTCATATAGGTAATAGAGAAGGCTAGGGGGTTTGGTGAGTTCCTCATTTGCCCTACAGTTTGACAAACTAAAGACTCTTGGTTGGAACTTGGGAACCCTTGTTTGAACACGATCATGTTCTAGAACCAATTGATTGAAATCACTCAAGAAGACTTTAAGGTTGGAATGGTTTGCAAATGACTTGAATGAATCTGGAACTTGAAATTTATTATTTGAAATTGAGAGATATCGAAGCAAAATAAGATCAGCTAGGGGAGAGGATGCAACATTTCCAGTGAATAGATTTTGGGAGATATCCAAAAGTCGAAGAGATGTCAAGTTAGCCAAGAAAGAAGGCAGCATCCCTCCCAATTCATTTCCAGAAAGATCCATCTCTTCAAGGTTCTTCAAATCACACCAACCTTGAATTGGTAAGGTTCCTGTTAACCCACAATTTCTTAGAGACATTGACTTGAGAGAAGTCAATACACTAATATTTTGGAGAAAGTTTATGCTAAGAGGGGACTGATCCAAGAAAAGTTCCTTTAGATTGCTCAAAACTTGCAAAGCTGCAAAATGATTATCATATTAGTTATGAATATATGTTGCTAAAAAAAATTATGAGTATATAGAAATTGATTCAAAAAATGCACCCAATAATATTGTAGAATGCCATCTATGTAATACTTACTTTGAATAAACATAGTTTGGTTTAGATGATAGTTTTCTATCAGATGGAGTTTCTTAAGTGATGGGAATGCATTTAATGATAACTGTGCTGGCACACTGCTTTCCTTGGGAAATATTCCATCGAGATAAAGAGTTTTTAACTTACTGAAGCTCGCATTTGCTGTGGATGATAAAAAGAAAAAGAAGATTAATTTCAATCAAACAAAACATTTAATTAATTAGTTGAAGAATATGGCTATATACCATGGAAAGCAAACTGAACAACATATGGTCACAATTCCATTTCATCAATACCTTTAGTGGCAAAAAATTGGTTGAGGTTGTTGTAGCTCATGTCTAACTCTTTTAAGTTGCTTAAAGCATCAAAGTCTAGGAGAATCACAAAGAAAGTTATTGGATCACTCATAAATAACAAGTAATTTGCTTTCAATGTTTTAGCAAGAAAAAGAAGACTAATGGATGCCTCAACGTACCTGTGGCATCTACTGATCCTGTTAGATCATTATCTCTTATATTCAGGGATTTTAGATTTGAAAATTTATTAATGAAAGATAGCACACTATTGTTGAAGAAATTATAGCTTAAATCAAGAAACTCTAGATAGACAAATCTCAAATTTCGTTCACCTGCCAAAAGTATATGTAATCTTGTTACTACTAATTTCATTAGTATTAAATATGAACTTAGGAAACAAAAAATATATGTACCTGGGAAAGATTTGAGTCTTTCAATGTTATTAACGCTGATGTCTAATACCTTTAGGTTTCTCAGATTACTCAATTCTATTTAAGCACACCATTAAAAAAAAAGAAGCAAAAATATGTTTAATATGAATAAAATATTACAAGATAACACCACTTTTTAAGGAAAAAATATAATAAAAATGAAAATAGGAAGAAAGCAAGCTTAATTACCTCTTGTATTCAAAGTTCCATTTAATCCACAGTTTGACAGGGTTAGAGTTTTTAAAGATGAAAACTCAATTAAATATGATAGAATATTGTTCTTCAAGTCCATATTTTCACTTAAGTCAAGAAATTCCAAATGGCGAAGTCTTGAAAGCTTTTCAAAATCAACTCCTACAAATTAACAAATCAAAGCATAAAGCCTTTATTTAAAATAATCAATATTATATCATCTCTAGTAAACATATAACAAAATTTGTTAAAATTTTACCGTCTTTATGGCTTGATGTTATCATTAAGTTGCAGTGTACCAGACTAAGAGACTTGAGAGATGGAAGTTCACTCAAAGATGTTAAGATATTAATATTCAAGTAATTGTTACTTAGATCAAGGATTTTCAAATTCCTCAAATTAAAAAACCTCATGGGACCTGTAATACAAGTTAATTACAAGTTTAGTTTTGAGAATTAAAAAATATATAAATTACAAGAGTAACAAAAAGGAAATGGTTTCCCATACACCAAAGATGAATTGGTTGAGTTTTGTTCAAGCTCACCATCAAAACAAAATAAGGAAAAGTATGTTTAATCTCAATAAAATATTACAATATAACACATCTTCTTAAGGAAAAATTATAATAGAAATGAAAATAGGGAGAAAGCAAACTGAATTACCTCTAGTACTTAAAGTCCCATTTAGTCCACAATACCGTAGGATAAGAGTTTTCAAAGATGAAAGACTACTCAGATATGATAGTATGTTGTCGTTCAAATCCATATTATCACTTAAGTCGAGAAATTCCAAGTGGCTGAGTCTTGACAGGGTTTCAAAATCAGCTGTTATAAATTAACAAATCAAAGCATAATGTCTTTAATTAAAATAATCAATAGTGCATCAACTTTGGTAAACTTGTAACAACAATAAGTTAAAATTTTACCCTTTGTATGATTTGATGCCATCATTAAGTTGCAGTTGACTAGATATAGAGATTTGAGAGATAGAAGATCACTCAAAGATGTTAAGATACTATTATTTAAGTAATTGTCACTTAGATCAAGGATTTCCAAACTTCTCAACTTAAAAAACCTCTTAAAACCTGCAATACAATTTGTTGCAATTTATGCAAGTTAATTATAGATTCCATTTTCAAATTAAAAAAGTTTCAAATTGCAAGAGGAAACAATAACGAAATGGGTTCCCATAAACCAAAGATGAGTGGCAATTAATCAAACTATACCATTAGAATGCTTTGACACTTGAAAGTCATTTGCTGCAAGATCTAAAGACTTCAAAGATGAAAGCTCACTCAAAGGTAACAAAATGCTGCTATTGAAGTCATTGCCACTCAAGTCAAGGAATTCCAAATTACTCAACTTTGAAAGCCTATGGAAATCTACAAACAAATAAGATAAACTGTTTAATTTGCTTCAAATAAAAAGAAAAAAAACCAAATAAATAATATATATAGGAGAATAATAATGAATGAATTTACGTATATGCATGATGAATTATGCTTTAATAATAATTGAATTAAGTTGAAAGGTATGAAGATAGATAAAAACCTTCGTTTTCAATGCAACCAGCTATTCCATTCTCAGCCAAACTGAGACTCTTCAATTCCTCAAATGGAAGAAACAAAGAGGTATTCAAATAAAACTTGGAGTAACTCCAACTATTCAGTGTGTAATTAAGATGGAGTCTGATAACTCGTCCACTGGAGCGGTTGCACTTGACCCTTTCCCATCGACAACAATCTAAATTTTCCTTTCCTCTCCCCCAATTTCTTAGATCCCAAGGATCATTGAAGAAAGACTTGAGTTGCAGAAGAGCAATTCTCTCTTGCTCCAAACACCCTTGGCACCACATCCCTTCTAATAAGAAGAGCGTAAGTACCGCATACAACCATTTCGAATCCATCAAAATAAGAAGCCAGTGCATGTACTCAGATCAAGCAGAGAGTGCTAACTGCGCTGTCTCTGTGCCATTACTACAATGTGCCTTAAGCCTTTATATACAAGTAAACAACTACTCCGTGACTTCATGATTTGTCATAAATTGGCCCCACACATTTATTCAACTTAGGTGGGCTTCTATTTCTTCTCGGCAGTTTCACAACAAATATTTCAACTTAGGTGGGCTTCTATTTCTTCTCGGCAGTTTCACAACAAATATTTCCTTTTTATTTGTTTTTCTTCAATTCATGTAGAAAATGAATAAAAAGAAAATATAAAACTTTTTATTAATTCATCATAAATAATTACTTCAAGACATTAAAAAGTGAGTATCCATGGTCCTTCTGACCGCCGCCATTAGGCCTGGGCATGGTTTGATTTTGGTCTAACGAAAATCAAATTTTGAACTATAAATTTTTTTTTTTTTTTCATTTTTAGTAACCCAACTGAACCAAATTCTTTATGGATTTTCAGTTTGATAATCAAAATAATTGATTTTAATATTTTGGTTATTGGTTATAACTAAATCAACATTGAATGTCTATTTCAAGTTTAATAATGAATATACTTAAACCAAGATTCAAAATTTTTAAAGAATATAAATATAACAAAATGCAAAAAAGATGAATAAATGAGAGAAAAATATAAATTTTGAGTTTTATTTTTTTACTTTTTAATATATTTTAAATTTAAATACTAAATTATAATAAAATTTATAAGGTAAAAATTGAAGCTAAAATTAAATAAGATGGCTTTTACATTTATTTATAATATTTAAATAGCTCTTATTTATTTATTAATATAAAATTTATTTTTCAGTTATATATTCAGTTTTGAATTTTCAATTCCAACCATTAATCATCTAAATTTTTTCAGTTATCCAACTAAAGTTGAAAAAAAACCAATAACCATTTATATCTAACAATTTTATTAATTTTTTAATAGTTTTCTGTTATCCATTTGGTTAACTAACCGTTTGCCCAGCGCTAGCCACGATATCCATTTCCTTGGCTCGTTATCTCCTTCATTGACCCATTAATTTATGAATTAAAAGCCCTTACAATTTATCACTTGTAATACTTAAATCCTGCTTGCAATTTGATCCCGGTGGCGAATTCAAAAATAATTTTAATGAGTTTTTTTTTATGGATTTTTCTATCCTATGTCATAAAGGCATATGTTAAAGGTATACAAGTTTTTTTAGCTTGAGCTCTAAGGTACCTTTTTGTTATAAAATTACATGAAAATTCATAAAAATTGATATTAATTTTAGTATTATTGCAATGTGAATAAATTTAATTTAATAATTAATAAATTCAATCACTTTTTATTTTTCCAAATTTCTTAACGTGTGTTCTAAGCGCACAAGATAAAAAAAAACCGAAGGTATAATTATTAAATTTTTATATGAATTTCTATTGAAAAATACAAAGGTTATTATTAATTTACCACTAATGTCTTAATTAGGTAGTTGTTTAAATAAATGTCAATTTTTATTTTTTAATATTAATTAATGTCAAAAAAGTACAATAAGTACACATTTAACGTTGCACCCTCATTTTTCAATTAAGCCCAATGTTATGATTTGTAATTATTTCTTGTTAATAGCTATTTTATTTGACCATTACTTCATAATTACTCACTTTGTGGATGAAGATTGGATTAAATTTTGAGGAGGGATTTACTTACACACTATACGTATACAAAATCTCAATCATTCATCTCTCTATTTTTAACGGTTAAGATTTATTTACATTTATTAAAAATAATTATTATTTTTACCTAAAAAGTCATAATAAATCTTAATCATTAAAATTGAAGAAATAAATTGTTGAGATTTATATAAGTATAATATGTAAAACTTATGTCTAAATGGATCCCTTCTCTTTAATTTTTAGTTTTTACTAATAATAGTTTTTCATATATTGGGAAATTTATTCGCATTTCTAGTACTAATATGTCTATTTAGTCATCATTAGCAATACAATTTTAGTTGGAGTAAGGATCTACTTACACACAAGTTTTACACATCACATTTACACAAATCTCGACTATTTATCTTTCTAACTTCAATGATTGAGATTTATTTATATTTATTAAAGGTAATTATTTTTTATTTAAAAAGTGGTGATAAATCTCAACTATTAAAAATAAAAAGATAAATAGTTAAAATTTTGTGTAAATATAATATGTAATACTAGCATACAAATGGATCTCTCCTCATTAGTTGTTACATTAACGGGGTGTTTGAATTAGTGATTCGGATGAAGCTAATAGCTGATAGACGATATCTCCTAGCTAATAATCATTACTGTTTGTAATTTAGAGTATTTAATCCCTTCTATTAAAGCCAACAATTGATAATTATTTTTGAAATAGTAATCCAAACACCCCCAATGAATTTTACACCTTTCATTTTTAGTTGGTTATTATTCCCTAAATTAGGATGTTTTTCATTAGTTGTCTTACTTTTTATTTGTAAAGACATTAAATGCTCTTTTTTCGAATTTGCCCTATTATTCTAACATATTGATAAAGATAAAAAGGTTTTATTAAGGAGAATATGGTATTTCAAACAATAATTGTCGTATTTTTTGTTTTCCCCGAATTAAATTATTTCTAAGTGTCCAAGTCCAAAGTGGAACAAGTGAATAAAAAAAAGAAAAAAACGAAGGGAGTAGTTGTTAGTTGTTATTTATTCCTCCTATTTTAAGATATTTTTTTTTAAATTAAGAATTTGACAACCACTTATATTTTTGCTTATATTACCAACAGAATAAATAATTAAAGTTAAGGAAACAATAGGATTAAAATAAAATAAAAAATATGTTTCTACCTTAAAAAGTGAAAAAACAATAATTAATCTAAAATAAATTTTTAATCAAAAGCGATAATTATTTTGAAGCAGATATGAATACTCATTAAAATATTATTAAATTTAAGAAAAGATACATATTTAGTGGCTCTTTACTTGTGCTCTTCAAATACAAGTTAAAAAAACTCTTTCATAATAGAAATAGTTATTTTTTAAAATTTTTTTCCAAAATTAAAAATTTGTAGAAAATTTATGTTTTTACATATATTGTCCTATAGAATGAAATATCAGTGATAAAGTGGATAATAAAGTTAAAATAAGAAGAAAAACCTTAAAAATAAAAAATAAAAGATCATAATTAATTTAAAATAATTTTTTTTATATAAAGCAATTATTAGTATTATAGAATAGAAGTAGTAATCTTAACCTTAACATTTAGAGGATATTTGGATTGAGAGAATTGGAAGGGGAAGGGAAAGGGATGGGATAGGAGGGGAGAATATCTAATTGAATTACAACGTTTGTTAATTTCTTAAGTTAATTTGATAAAAAAATTCATATCTCCCTTTTTTTGCGCTTTTCTCAACTTCAATTCTGTCAAACCAAACATACCCTTAATATTTGCACTCCATTTTAGGGACAGGAAAGACCTTGACTTACAACTTCAACTAAACGTAAGGAAAATGATTGGACACCCCTTGGTTCGGTAGAAATGCTGATGCCTAATCGGTTAAATTATTAAAATATAATATAAATGTAACCGTTTTAATTAGTTACCGCATATTCTATACATAGTTGAATTTTTAATTTTTTCATCTTTAATTTTATAATAAAAAACTAGTTTTTTTCTTTTGCCCGTGCGTTGCACGGGATGTTTTTAAATTTTTTATATTAAAATTTAAATTTTATATTATATTTTATTAATTTTCAAATTTTTTAAAAAAATAAAAAATAAAA
>BPVZ01000279.1:45622-56818 GCA_020521535.1 Rubroshorea leprosula | reverse complement strand
TATTAATTTATAGTTTATAAAACATCTAATATTTATTATTTAATGGTTTAAAATTAGTCTACAAATTAGTATTTCTAAACATCTTAAGTATTTAAAGAAAAAAAATATAAATTTATATTAGGAAAATGATTGTTACACTCTTGATTCAACACGTTTTTTGACACACTCTCAGTTTAGTCCTTAAAAATATAATATAAATATAGTCAATTCAACCGGTTCATGTATCCTGTGTGCATGATTGTATCATTAAACTTATCTGTTTTTAATTTCAGACTAAAAAATAGTGATTTTTTAATGAGTGTGTCATGCAGTGTGTTAAACCAGAGTGTGTACCAATCACTGTCTTTAATAAAATCAACTAAATTGAACACACCAAATTTTCTCATTTTGCCAAAATATCATAATATTTATACCATAAATAACACTCAAACAAAAAAATGTCATGTATCCTTGAGAAATGTATATTTGTCTAAAAAAAATATTGAGGATGAGCTTATTGGTGAAATCTAATAGTTCTAACTATCCAATACCAAAATTTATTGCTTGGGAGGAGAGCTGTCCAAAAAAAAAATTTCTTCTTACTTTTCATATATACAAAGTAACACGCCTAAATATTCTTACATTTCATACAAAGCGACGCAAAAATATTTTTAACATGCGGCGGCCAAGATGAGGTCTCCTAGGAAAATACTTTGTAATTGTCATATTAATAAACTATGCAGTCCAACCAAAGTAAACTGCAAAATTACTAAATTTTATTTGTAATACCAAAGAAAATATTGTTCGTGTTATAGACGGCAAAAACCTTGACTTATAACTTAACGTGAACAACAAAGATAAAGACCTCGACTTGTGACTTAGATTTTGGTCTTTGACTTGCAACATAGAAACGGACGAGGAAGACCAAGACCTCAAACATTTACTTCATCTTTTATGGTGTTCACCACCTACTCAAGATTCAAATGATATGAAAATTAAAAATTGTGTAATGACTGAAAATTTCAAAAGTGCCATCTATTCAAATAATGGTAAATTAAGTTATCGTTAATATACAAGAGATTCAAAATCTGAAAATATGTTTCAATATAAAGAAGAGCTTGCACTCCACAAATTCCGTGGATATCATGATAGTATACTTTAAAACCAAGAAATAGATCGGCGAGCAAACAAGCAAGTAAATCATTTTGTCAAAGTCTTTAATAATTTTCAAATTTTATGTTTTTAGTAATTTTTTTTCTCTTTTTAACTTTTTTAATTCTTCTTTATTTTATTTTATTTTATTATAGAGAGACGGATATATTTTACAAGTCCTAAACCAACAAACAAAATAACAATTAGCTAAAAATGATAAGAAGTTATTTAAATTAAACCCAAGGGCCAACAAACAAAAGACAAAATGCAAATAAATAATAAAGTACCAGAAGATAAGTGTTGATTTTTACCAAAGCAACAAAATGTGAAACGCAAGGATATTATATTGGATTTGGATGAGCCTTTGGAATGTAACTGAAAGTAAGTTAATTCATGAGTTGACAGCTGTCCTCGTGTGACGTATTGTAGTCAGGAATAACTGTCGAATTCGAAAGGATGCAATCGTAGTTGTTAGATGCGAACAATCGCAATCATCGAGGGACTTGAAGCCTTAGTATAAATAGATAGACTTAGGTAATTTTGAGTTCATCTAGCTGAATACATATTGAGGTGCTGCCAATTTTGTGTTCCGAGCTTCAAATCTCCCAATTCGTGCTTTCAACATTTGGGTGGGATTTTCTAAGTGTTGCAACTTAGCTTCCATAAAGTCAAGTAATTTCATGAGCTCTGTTTTTTATTTGAGTGAAGTGTCTGACATACCTCTAGCTCTTTCAGACTTTGGCTTAAGTCCACTTAGAGAAGTTAGAGTTAGGTCAGAAAGCGAGATAGAGTGTGAGAGAGAACTTATAGAGAATCTTAACTTATAGTGAGAGCCACAAAACAGAGGAAATGTCATCTGAGAAGACATTAAGCATTGGAGGAGGTGAAGAGGTGTGACCTATAAGGCAAGAGGTAAAGGAGGAGTCTGAACTAGAAACTTCAAGTAGGGAAAGTGGGGGGAAGAAGGAAGAAGTAGAGGTCCTTGCTTAGATTTTGGACGCTAGTGATGGTAGGTTAAAACATTTTGATGACGGAGAGGTAGTTTCTAAGGTGAGGAACTATGAGGTCTCCTGGAAAAGTAGGAGCAACCTGGTGCATTTGGTGGACAACTAAAATATCCCACCTCACATGATCTTGAGGCCTGTTGAGGACGAAGAATGAGCGTGCTCAGCTCATGGGGATCACTGGATGTTGCTTTATGCACATTTTTTGGCAATCGAGCTGAGGTTCCCAATTCTAGAGCTCTTGGTGGCGTTGCTAAATGAGTATGGTTTAGGCATGACTTAGCTCGTTCTCAATGCAGTTTGATTGGTGATAGGGTTCTTAGTATACTTCCAAGTTCGATGTGTGATCATGCCAACTGTAAATCTATTCAAGCACTTTTTTCTGATTAAGGGTGGGAGTAATAAGAAGAAGGGGTGGTTCTACTTCACACCCCGAGTTGGGGGAGGTCAGAGTAGGAACCTTTTCAGTGCTGGTTCTTCCTTCATCAAGGGGTGGAAGGATAAGTTCTTCTTTGCCAACAATACGGAGTCGAGAAGGTCTAATGTAAAGGTGGAAGGAGAAGAGAGCCATCCCCAATAAGTACAGTTTGAGTGAAAGTGAGGAAGATGTGGAAAGGCTAGTAAGGGTGAGGGGAGAGGTGGTTGACATCACTCATCTGACAAGCTCAGAGATGATTGATGCAGCTGAGATATATGGGATGAGCTCATTGAGTGAAGGTGTGCCTAACTAACTCTAACTTACCTTGGAATGTATTTGTAATTAAAGCATTAACTGTTGCTTGTATTGTAGAAAAATGAATTGCCTGCTATCAGGGGGTAACAACGTCACTCTTCCGAAGAAGAAGTCCAAGGATCCAGCCGCGGCTGAGGTGGAGGAAAGGACTGGAGCTGGCACCTCTAGTACCGAGCTACGCCAGTTGGTACTTGAGGGGCTCCAATTTCCAGGCTAAGCTCAAAAGTAGCTCGGAAGGGAGCAAAAGAAAGGGGGCTGCGCACAAGAGGATGAGAACAGAGGAGGTGTGACAGCCAGAAGAGGTGCCAGTGGAGTTTATACCTTGGTCTCTACCAGTTGACATCAATCTTGAATTGCGAGAAGTTGGAGTGGTGACGCATAGGAAAGAGAAGAGTATAATACCTCTCCCAGTGCAAAAGTCTAGCTTCTACCAGTCAAGTAGTAGAACTGCTACAAAACGGTTCTTGAACTCCACCTTCTCAGAGGTGGATCTCAAGCGGGCACAAGAAAAGATGGATGCCGACGACGGAGTTGGGGTGGTTCGTCATGCTCTTGAGGTATGACTCTTTTTTTTTTCTTTTTTATGAACTTCCTCATTCATGATGTTAATATTATTAGTGTGTACCTTGTTTCAACTTCGATGTGTAATGCAAATAGTTAACCTCATGAATGCGTTGGTGGCTCAGTACTTCAGCTGCCTTAAAGAACACAACAAGCTAATGTCCGAGAATAAGAAGCTTAGCTAGAAAAAGGGGCAACTGAGCAAAACTTTTATAGCTTTACGTTTGAGCTAGAAAAGTTGAGGAACAAGCTAATAAATGCTAGGAAGGACGCCGAGCTAGTTGAGCAGAAAAGAAAAGGTTGTGAAGAAGAGCTGTCCAAAAAGAATGTTGAGCTAGCTGAGGTTTGAAGGTAAGTGGAGTTAGAGGTCCATAACTCCATGGAGCAGCACATCCCTAACTTCATTTAATCAGCCACATTTTTCGAGATCGTGGATCTCTATCACTTTCCTACACTGGTCATGGCCTTTAGCGACTTTAGGAAGAAGGTGAAGGCATAACATCTTGAGGTAGACATGACGGGCATTACATTCGAAACTCAAGAGGAAAAGGTAGAAGAGGATAGGGAGAGCAAGATAGCTGAGTTTTGCCTCGAAGTCAAACTTAAACGGGAGTGAGACGAGGCCAGATGAACTATCTTCCCACTTCGGTACGAGTACAAGTTTGTGGTGGTTGATGAGGAGGCTGAAGTGGGGAGAGGTGTTGAAGTGGGTGACAATGTGCAGAATGATGAAGTGGACCAACAGCACCAATTGATAGACTAGTCCAGCTTAACCGTTTCTAATCTTTGTATTTTTTATTGGGACTTATGATGTTGTACATCAACTATATGTAACTGAATTTTAATTTTAACAAGTTTCTTTCATTGAGAAGAATTTTTTAGCGTCTTGAGTTGATGACTTCTGACTTCGATATTAGGGATTAGAATAACAATTAACACTTGCAAAAATAAATAATGAAATGAGATTGAAACTTATTAAGAATGGAACCTCAACAAATAATAAGATGAGATATTAGCTCATTAAGGATAAAATTTCTTGAGATTATTCACATTCCAAACTCTGGGAACTCTTTTACCCTCGGTGTCTTGAAGTACATAAGCGTTGAGGTGGGGAATTTCAACTATCACATAAGGACCCTCCCAATTCGGCACTAATTTGTCGAAGCGAGTCTTGAAGCCAGTGAGCACTGCCTTCCTTAGGACGAGGTCACCAACTTTGAAGTTTCGAGGTTGGACTCTTTTATTATAGAAACTGGCTAACTTCTACTTATATGCTAACGTTTGAAGTCGAGCTTGCTCATGGACTTTGTCCAAAAAGTCAAGGTTTTCTCTTAGTAGTTGCTCATTTAGGGTTGCATCAAAATGACTAACTCTCAAGCTTGGCACCTTGATCTTGACAGGAATGACTTCCTCGGTCCAAAAAGCCAAGTAATAGAGTGTTTCCCCTAATTAAGAGAATTATAGTTTTAGCGTTCACTTTATGCCTTTGTAACTTATGATTTCAAATAAATCGACAGGAATAAGGACAACAAGGTTAGAATAAGTGAGTGTACCTGTGGTTGTCTGATTCGTAGTTTGGTATGCCCAGAGGACATTGTTCAGCTCATTTACCCACTTGGCCTTGAATTCATCCAACCTCGATTTAATCCCCTCCAAGATTCCTTTATTAATAGATTCATCCATTCCATTAGCCTCTGGATGGTACACTAATGTGAACACTAACTTAATCCCATAGCTAAAACAGAAGTCCATGAAGGAAGTGTAGTTGAACTGAGGACCATTATCAGCAATAATCTGGTTTGGTATCCCATATCTACAAATAACCAAATTGAACAAAAAATCTTCAATCCTTTTTTAGGTCAAACTAGAAAAGGGCCGAGCTTCCACTCACTTTATAAGGCAGTCAACTACGATAACTAGATGTGTCACTCCCCCTACTCCTTTAACGAAAGGGACATGGTGCAACCAAATTCATGAGCTCCTTTGCTAGTTGATGAGTAAGATGTGCAAAGAACTGACATTTTTGGCACCTATTAACAAACTTCTTTGCATCTTCTTACATGTTAGGCCAATAGTACCCTTGTCAAAGTACCTTATGGACCAAAGTTCGAGCTCCTACATGGCTCCCACATAAGTCTTCATGGACTTCTCGTAAGGTGTACTTAGCCCTATAAGCATTAAACATCGAAGAAAAGGAAGAGAATATGATCTTTTATACAAGAAATCATCAACTAAGGTATACCGAGATGCCTTCCTTTGCAGCTTCATTTCCTCTTACTTCTTATTAGGAACAATGCCATCTTAGATGTACGCTTTGATGGGGTCTATCAAGTTGGGAGTTTCTGGGTTGGCACTGATCTCCACCGTCTTCAGCCTTTGGAAGCTTGACTCATTAAAGACTTCAATATAAACATATCTCATCCCAATAGAGCTGTCAAAGGCTAATTTCAATAGGAAGTCTGTTTGTTCATTTTTCGCTCTAAGTATCTTGATTATCTGAAATCTCTCAAACTGGCACCTCAACCTAGAGATCATAGCCACATACTTCACAAGAGTAGGATCTGTTACTTTACATGTGGAGTTTACTTGGTTAACCATAAGTTGGGAGTCATTGTAGACCTGAATGGCCCTAACTTTGAGTTTGGCTACCAAACAGAGACCCAAAAGCAATGCTTCATACTAGGCCACGTTGTTTGTCGCTTCAAAATTGAATTTTAATGCATGCTCAGTTTGAAAGTTATCAGGTCCAATTAACATTGCCCTGACACTTGATCCACTATTGTCAAATGACCCATCAACGTAAAGGGTCCACAATTGCTAAGGCTTCTGTAAGATTTGTCATAAGGGTTGGTCAATGAGCACAATGATTGGATGGGACTAGAAGTTGGCCTTAACTTCCGAGCATAGGTGACAACTGCTAAGGCTGCCTTCTCAACCACTGAATACCTCTGCTTAGCTCCTTGTAGCACCTTAATGGTGAAATATACGACTTCTGTTGTTTCCTTACTTCTCGGACCAGAACAAAACTTATTGTTGTATCTGACACTCCAAGGTAGAGGTACAAGATCTTGCCCTTTTCAGCCTTAGTCAACAAAGGTGGCAAATTGAGGTACTTCTTGAGCTTGTCGAATATTGTTTGGCACTTTGAAGCTCACTAAAATTTCCTTAGTTTCTTTGCTTCATCTTTTTGGATAGCCTATCTCAAAACCTTGAAAAAAGGAAGGCATTTGTCTGCTGATTTGGAGATAAACCTATGTAAGGCTACAACACGCCCAGTCAAGCGTTGCAAATCCTTGACTGACCTTGGAGGTTCCATTTCTTCAATCACCTTTATCTTCTCGAGATTGACCTCTATCCTCTTTTGAGAGATCGTGAACCCCAAAAATTTACCTGATTCAACATCGAAAACCCACTTCACAGGGTTTAACCTCATGGTGTGCTTTTTCAAGTTGTCAAACGTCTCGGTCAAGTTGATCAAATGATCTTTTGCTTTAAGGCTCTTGACCACTATATCATTCACATAGACCTCTAAATTCATATCGATTTGAGCTCGGAATACAATTGTCACCATCTTTTAATAAGTAGCTCTTGCATTCTTGAACCTAAAAGGCATCATCACGTAACAATAGATCTCATCCCCTGCACAGAAGGAGGTCTTGACCTCATCCTCAGGTGCCATGTGAACTTGGTGGTACCCCGAGTAAGTATCCAATAGGCTCAACCTTTCATTTCCAGATGCAGCTTCTACTAGCTTGTCTATACTCGACATGGGGTAGCAATCCTTTGGGTAGGCATCATTAAGATTAGTATAGTCGATGCACATCCTACATTTGTCATTTGACTTCTTCACTAAGACAGGATTGGTGACCCATTCACAGTAATGCACCTGCCTTACGAATCCTACTTGCAAAAGCTTCTTCACCTCTTCCTTGATGACTCGTAGCCTCTCCCCACCAAAGAGACACTTATTCTAAGCCACTAGTTTCTTCAAGGGATTGGTGCTCAACCTGTGTACAATAACTGAAGTCAGAATTCCAGGTATGTCAGTTGAGGTTCATGCAAACACATCTTTATTTACCTTCAAAAAGTTTATGAGCTCTTCCATTTCCTTCGAGCTTAACTTTGTTCCAATCTGTGTCTTCCTGGTGGGGTGCTTTTCATCAATCTACACATTTTCCACCTCCTCAATTGGGGTAACCCTAGCTTCATCATCATATTGGTTATTCGATAGTTTCACAACTATCACTTGCTAGTTACCTGGGGTTTCTAATTGAATTGGTTTTGGTGGCTGAGTTGCTTCCTTGTCCTTCCAAGGTCAAGTGATAGATGTCATGTAACAGTGCTTGGCTATCTCTTGGTTGCATAAACGGGATTGTGAGACAACAGTTAGGATTTTGGTCAAGGTAGGTCTCCCGATGACAATGTTGAAGGATGATGTCATCTTCATGACCAAGAACCAAATTGAAGGGGTTACATATATCCAACCTAAGCTAAATGCCACATTGAGCCTTAGCACGACTTCAACATGAACTGGCTGATTGTTAAATATGTATATAGGGCTATCATACTTTTGTAGGAAGGCAAGATCAAGACCGAGACTCTCAAAATAGTGGTAGTACATGATGTCAGGAGCACTTCCGATGTCGATGAGGACACTTTGAACTTCACAGTTGTTGACAATGATTGAGGTGACCAATGGATCATTATGTGTGAACACCATCGAGGTTAGCCGATGTAAATGTTATGGGTTGGTTCTTCCAGTTTGCATCATCAAACTTCCTCTTTTGAGCTCAATTCTGGTGTTTAACCTCCTTCACATACATCTTTGGCTACTTAGAGCTCGTCCCTCCTGCTTCAAGCCCAAACATTTATCATGTGAATGATTTGAGTTGGTGGGGCTTGTTGATAACCAACTTTGGGCCTACTGCTTGTATCGCGGGGTCCTTGAGACTGTTGTCCTTATTCTCGAACAAATTTGAGCTGGGATTTACTTGAGATGTATTCATTCAACATCCCTTTGCGAGCTAGGCCTTCAAGTTCAAATTTCAAGTTATTACATTCTTGTATGGTGTGGCCGTGGTCTTGGTGGAAGTCGCAGTACTTATTGTGATCTCTGAAGATAGGTGGACTTTGCATAGGCAGTGGTCTCTTCAGTTTCATTTTTTTTCTTGATTTGCATCAGAATCTATAACCTTGGTAATGTGAACGAAGTCCAAGTGATCTGCTTTGCTGAGGTTTGCAAGGTGCTTGGATTGGGTTTATCAACTTTAGGGATAGGAAGTAGACCTCGATTCTAGACAGCCTTGAACTTCTTCTTATTCTGCCCCTCTTCCCTCCATGTTGGACTTCTGCTCTCTTTATTGGGTGTCGGCTTACGGGATAAAGCATACTTTTCAGCTATGATAAACTTACAAGATCTCTCATTGACCTCATCAAAGGTGATAGATGGATGCTTGATCAAGTTGTCTCAAAACCGCTCATGGCTGAGACCTTTGATTATGATAGCTATTCCCACTGCTTGATCAAATGAGTTGATCTTGAGCATGGCATTGTTGAACCTGTTCATGTAGTTCTTCAATTATTCACTTTCCTTCTTAATTACCCACATGAGCTTAGGTGTTGTCTTCTTAATCAACCTCCAACTGGAGAACTTGGTGGCAAAGGCTATGGCCATCTCAGCATATGAACTAATTTGAGTTCAACCGTAAACTATAATACCAGGTCTGGGCATTGCCACATAATGTAGAAGGGAATATCTTGCACATTAGAGCATTTGAGGCATTCTAATCCTGCATGATGGAGTAGAATGCATGCAAGTGATCATCAGGATCATTGGTGCCATAATATGTCTCAAACTGGAGCATTTTGAATCCAAATGGGTATGGTTCCTGAATGATGTTGGTGTTGAGGGGAGTAGGCATGGAAGTAGCAATAGGTTAAGCTGGTGGTCCACCTCTGTGCTCAGCCATCATTTTTTCCAAGTTATCCAATCTCCTGGAAACATCTAAAGTAACTAGCTAAGGTGGATTTGGAGGCAGAGGTGCCATGTGAGATTGGCCTTGAGACTCACTATGAGACGAACCTATGCTGCAGGCCTGAGAATTGTCATTCTGATGGGGCTGATGGTTGGTTGTCTGATTGGCTGGGTTTAGTAGGTTGATAAGGGGGTCACCTGGGTTGTCCTTAGCCAATAGCTACATGAGGACAAGCTGGAATACATTGAACTACTGTTACATGACATTGAGCTGAGCAACTATGGCATCATTTGGGGTTGCAGTTGGGCGTTGCGGGTTATTCTCTCCTGCTCTTTCCACGTGCTAATGTTGAGCAGTAGCAACTGGCACAACTTGGGGCATGGGGTTAGCACTAGGGAACTGACCTCTTCCTTGACCCTGTGGAGGAATTCCGTGCTAAGTTGAACGTGTATGAACCATCTTGTAATAACTACCAACAAGGCTTTTAGCTGGATTCCCACAGATGATGCCAAATGTAGTTGTGAAGAACTCCAAAGTCTTCTCTCGCTTAGATTTTCTCTTTGGTTAACCTACAAAGCCTCGAGGTTGGTTTTCAAGGTAGACACTTCGATGCTTAAATGAGTAATAATCGAGTCTACTAATAAGGGAGCAAGAACTAAACTTGAGATAGATTTCAATTACCTTTGGGGAAGGACTCTTGAGGGGTATTTATAGCCTTCAAAGGGGTGTCCACACGTTCTTTCCTATGGAAAAGTAGGATCATATGTGTCAATCATCGCAAAAATCTCTCATATAAAGTTTGAGTATGTACAGAGTTACTATAGAGCCAAAATAGAAGGGATGAGCTCAAACTCATCTGAGCTCATCACGCTTCAAGTGGCGTCTAAGGCACCTCGAGGTCATACGTCTAAAATAGTTTAGCTTGCCTGAGGTCATTTACCTTAGACTATCATCACACATCTCTCAATCAAATAAAACCATGCCCATCACCAATATGGATTTAAGTGCAAGATTGCTGCAATTGATATCAAAACAACCACAAAAGTAATAAAAAAACTTATATAAAAAACATCCATATCTATCAAACTTCCTTCTCTTTCTTCATTTAAGGAATTTGGTACCTTTGGTTGAATCAATTTCCTTGCAACTTTTCTTCAATGGAGGTCCACAAAGAAGAGGGTTTCCCTTGTAACTATTATTGTCAAAGGTTCCAAATTGTCTTTTCCATATGGGATAAAACCTGAAAGATTGTTGTGTGCAACACTAAAGACGGCCAAAGAGTTTAGCTTAGTAAGCTAAGATGGAATCTCACCATTCAAATCATTGAATGAAAGGTCCATGCACTCAAGTTGCTTCAGCGTTGAGAGGGTAGAAGGTATAGGTCCTATTAGATTGTTTTGAGACAAGTTAAGTGAATGAAGGTCACTTAAGTTTCCCATTTCAAGTGGGATTTGGCTTGCTAATTGGTTGCAAGAGAGATCAATTCCAAACATGTAACCAATAATGTTGCCTTCATAAGTGTAGGACCACCTACTTGATCTTGTATGTAATCATCAAACCACGTACACACTTCCAGCATTAATGTGCTTTCCATTTTTATGGATGTGTCAATGTTGAATGTTGAAATTTTCCAAATAACACTCTCACGTAAAAATGAATTTGGAGCACTAATTGAATGTCCCAAACAAGAAGGTATATGACCAAAAAGTTGATTATGAGACAAATTCATCATCCGTAGTTGGTCCCACTCACATATTTCATTGGGAATTTCACCAAAAAAAAAAAAGATTAC
>BPVZ01000279.1:30581-45522 GCA_020521535.1 Rubroshorea leprosula | reverse complement strand
CGATCCCATTTGGAATGCTTCCAAAAAGGCTGTTTTCTCCAAGATCTAGTATCAACATTAAAGAGATGCTCAAGAATGAATGTGTTAATGAACCCTTTAGTCCAATTTAGCTCAAATTGATATGTGATAAGTATGGTAAAGGTGGACTAAAGCAATGTGGTATAGACCGAGATAAATTGTTGTGAGACAAGTCTAGAAGCACAAGCCTAGTATTATAGCAAAATTCCTCTAGAATTGAACCCTCAAAGTGATTGTTGGACAAATCCAATTCAATCAAACTAGTGAAATTCTTTGTCCACCTTGGAAGCTCTCCTAACAAATTGTTGTTGATAATGTCCAATGTTTGTAGATTTGAAAAGCTAGAAACTTGGACATTGGATATCTCTCCTTCAAAATTGTTTCTGTCTAGATACAATGCATTCAATGATTGAGACTTAAATGCACTAGGAGGTATCTTCCCGATCAGGTTGTCATTTGAAAGTCTAAGAATATATAATGACCTTCCTGAAACAAACTCTTTTGGTAATGTTCCAAAGAATCGATTGCTTGACAAGTCTAAAACTATTAAAGAGTTCATACCAACCAACCACTTGGAAATTTTTCCTCCAAAGCCATTTCTAGACAAGAATAAGCCTATTAAAGATGGAAAAATCATACTGATATTTAATGGGATTTCACCTTGTATTTGATTATTCAAAATATCTATTGCCAAAACATCAAGATTAGGGGGGAAATTTAAGGTGAGGCTCCCTTAAATTTGTAAAGTGAAAGATTGACATATCTCAAGTCATACAAGTAATAAAGAAGGCTAGGAGGTTTGGTGAGTTCTTCATTTGCCCTAGAGTTTGACAAACTAAAGACTCTTGGTTGGAACTTGAGAACCCTTGTTTAAACATGATCATGTTCTGGAACCAATTGATTGAAATCACTCAACAAGATTTTAAGGTTGGAATGGTTTGCAAAAGACATGAATGAATCTGGAACTTGAAATTTATTATTCGAAATTGAGAGATATCAGAGCAAAATAAGATCAATTAAGGGAAAGGACGCAACATTTACAGTTAATAGATTTTGGGAGATATCCAAAAGTTGAAGAGATGTCAAGTTAACCAAGCAAGAAGGCAATCTCCCTACTAATTCATTTCCAAAAAGATCCGTCTCTTCAAGTTTCCCCAAATCACACCAACCTTGACTTGGTAAGGTTCCTTGTAAACCCACAATTTCTTAGAGATATTGACTTGAGAGAAGTCAATACAACAATACATTGTAGAAGGTTTATGCTAAGAGGGGAATTATCCAAGGAAAGCTCCTCTAGATCACTCAAAACTTGTGAAGCTACAAAATGGTTATCATATTTGTTATGAATATGTGTTGCTAAAAGAAAAAAAATTATGAGTATATAGAAATTGATTTACAAAACGTGAGCAATAATATTTTAGAATGCCATCACTACAATACTTACTTTGAATAAACATGGTTTGGTTTAAATGACAATTATATGACAAATAAAGTTTCTTAAGTGATGGGAATGCCTTTAGTGATAACTGAGCTTGCACATTGCTTTCTTGGGAAATATTCCATTAAGATAGAGAGTTTTTAACTTGCTGAAGCTTGTATTTATTGTGAATGATAAAAAGAAAATGAAGATTATGTTGAAGAGTTTTGAACAAAACATGTAAATAATTGAAAGATACGTCTCTATCAAAACGGAAAATAAAACAAACATATAGTTACAATATCATTTCAACAATAGCATTAGTGGAAACGAATTGGTTGAGATTGTTGTAGCTCATGCATAGCTCTTCCAAGCATGTTAAAGCATTAAATTCTAGGGGAATCACAAAGAAAGTTATTGGATCACACACAAGTAATAAATAGACTTCTTTTAATGTTTTAGCAAAGAAAAAGATGATTAAAGGATGCCTCAACTTACTTGTGAGATCTACTAATCCTTTTAGATTGTTTTCACTTATAGTCAAAGATTTTAGATTTGAAAATTCATTGACGAAAAGCACACTATTGTTGAAGAAATTATTGCTCAAATAAAGAACCTCTAGATGGAAAAATCTCAAATTTTGTTTACCTGCCAAAATTATATATAATCTCATTGCAACTAATTTTGTTAATATTAAATTTTAACTTAGGAAACAAAATATATGTATCTCAGGAAGATTCAAGGCTTTCAATGTTATTTAGAGTTTATGTCTAACGCCTTTAAGTTCCTTAGATTACTCAATTCTGTGTAAACTCAACATCAAAATAAAAGAACAAAAAATATATTTAATTCCAATAAAATATTACAAGATAACACAGCTTTTTAAGGAAAAAATATAATAAAAATGAAAATGGGTGAAAGCAAGCTTAATTATCTCTTATACTCAAAGTCCCATTTAGTCTACAATTGGACAGGATTACAGTTTTAGAGATGAAAAAGTACTTAAATATGATAGAATGTTGTTGTTTAAGTGCATATTATTACTTAAGTCGAGAAATTCCAAATGGTGAAGTCTTGACAACTTTTCAAAATCAGCTCCTACAAATTAACAATTCAAAGTATAAAGTCTTTATTTAAAATAATCAATATTATATCATCTCTAGTAAACATATAATAAAATTTGTTAAAATTTAACCATCTTGATGGTTTAATGCTATCAATAAGTTGCAATATGTTAGTCTCAGGGAATTGAGAGATGAAAGTTCACTCAAACATGTTAAGACACTAATATTCTAGTCATTGCCACTTAGATCAAGGATTTTCGGCTTAATTCAAAAATTAGTCTATTAACTATCAACTTGATTTCATTTTAGTCTAGAAAATATGTTTTATTTCAAAGTGGTCTATAAACTTTGAAAAATATTTCAAAATGGTCTACCATATAAGATTGTTATTAGTTTTAACGGAAAAATCAAGTTAGAATTAAAATAGAACAGTCATCTAAGTTTTAAAAAAATGACACTATAATCCCAATAAAATATAATGAATCAAGTAATACTCTATAGAGATAGATTAGTTAAAATTTGTGATGAAATTAAGCAACTAGCTCAATTCGAAGAGAGAAACCTAGCGAACTTAGAAAGAGAAGCTCTAGAAGTAAGTATTGAAAGTACAATAAGAATTAAAACTCTTAATTACAAAATAAGAACAAAAAGAGAAAGAATAAATACATTAAAAAATATTATTAACAAACTTCTATCAGCATGAGCAATGAACAAATAAATCAAATTAACATGTATTTACTCAATACAGTAAGAAAAAGTATAATTGATATAGAAGATACAATTATCATAGATAATATTCTAAAAATAGAAACAATTAATGAAAATACCCTAAGAACAATTAAAGAAATGGGAAAATCCCTTTCTCAAGAATTTGATTCTATTAAGGAAAGAATAAATAATGTTAAAAACTCTAGAAATTTAAAAGAAATAAAAGAAGAAATAAGGTCTATTAAAGACTCAAAGACTCTGATATCTCGAGTAAGAGAGATAGAAATCAAAATAGAAGAAATTTTCAAGATATTAAAAGTAATCGCTGAAAAATTTCCAATAAAAGCTTAAAAATGTATAACAGAATAATTCCACAACTAGAAAATGATATAGATAAAAAATTTTATAAGATTCAAACACAACTCAAGGATCTACAAGATACTATAATATCAGTCTGTAGTAGGCGAAATATTGTAGATAGAAATGAAGGATTTAAAATAATCCCAAAAATTTTCATGGAAAAACCTAAATCAAAAGGGATAACACTTTTCATGTTAAAAACCCAAGAAGAAAAGTTGAAAGAACTTAAACAAAAATTCTTAGAAGAAGAAAATGTAGAAAAACTAGATGATTTATGCAAACAGATTACTATAACTACTAAATAATTAGAAAATATGAAAATGAATATCCAAAAGGAGGAAATAAAAGAGGAAAGTGAAGAAGAAAAGGATGAGACACATCCTAATATAACCCCAACAGAATTTCCAGTGCCACCTGGAGTAGAATCCAGCATAAGCCAAAACTATAAAAAAAAATAGAAATCTATCACATGAATGATATATGATAAAAAGAGTAAAAGATTTGGGAATCAATATAGACTTGAAACACCAGTAAGAATCAAAGAACAGATAATTGGTACTAATGATATTTGACTAGATTTAGATTGTGTTATCGACCCAGAGAAGGTCATTAGTGACTGGGCCCAAGCTACTTGGGTAGCCGTAGCAAACAAAAATTGGAATGCCTTACAAACAGTTAGATTTATTGAAGTCACCTTTAAAGGGATAGTTCACGATTGGTTTGCTGGTCTAAATAAAGAAGACAATAATGTTATTATAAGTGGAAATCCTACTTCAGAAGAAGTTAATGAAAACGAAGCAATTCAAGACATAATAAATAGGTTTGAATCAGCTATTAGGAGAGAATTCTTAGGAGAGAATTCTTAGGAGAAAATTGGGAAGAAAATCAAGGAGAAGAGGAGGTCAGAATTGGAAGAATAACAGTGGAATTTACAAAATTTAGAATTATGTAATCTCTGTGAATTAGATCAATACATTTGTCTATTTCAGAAATACTATTATAAAGCTTCAAATCATGGAATAACTAAAGGCCTTATAGAATTGTTTTTTTGGAAAATTTCCTAATCCTTGGGGAATAAAATTGGTAGAAACCTATAGAATATATGTAGTAGATAAGAAAGATACTTTAGGGTTAAGGATTTGGTTCGCTAAAACCAAAATTAATAAATGGTGCCTAGAAACTTATAGTCAGAACAAACTAAGAAAAAGTATGAAAAAGGGACTATGTTGTCCTAAGAATAGTGATCCAATCAAGTTAGGATGTAGTTACACCAACTACAACAAGAGAAATAAGAAATTTAGAATTAAAAGAAATAATAAACAAAGGTTTAATAAGAACAAATTTTTTAGAAATAAAAAGAGGCATTTTAAGAAAACCAAAACATCAAAAAAGTATAAAAAGAATCCTAAAAAATGCACATGCTGGTTGTGTCAAGAAGAAAGGTATTGTGCAAATGAATGTCCTAAGAGATACAAAAGAGAAAGTACTAAAAACCTAAAAATTTATGAAAAAGAACTAAGTGAAATAGATGCTAGCTCTATAAGTAGCGAAGAAAGTATATATGAAGTGGAAAGTTTATATACCTCTAGTAGTGATGAATCAGGATATTAAAGAAGGAGAAGCTTATTCTAAAGAATATGAAGGACATGGAGAATATAGTCAAATAACTGTATTCGATAAAAGTAAATATAAAAGAATTAGACAAAAGAGAATGAACCTTGCTTTAGAAAAAGGATTCAAGCCAAATTCCTTTATAAGTAATCCATTTAAGAGAAAAGATATAGTTTATTACGGAATATCCACTAAAGAATATAGCATTCCTATCAAGAATACAATGGGAATAATAAATATACCTTTGATTATCAAGGCAAAAATAGTAAGCAAACTATCAAAAATCAAAGAAGCTAATAGATCAAGGATAGGTTTTATCCACATTGGAGGAATACAAATACTTATTAAAGCTCATTTTAGAGAAAGAATAGACACCCCAATAAAATTAGCTTTAATAGATAATAGAATCAATGATAGAAAGGATGCTATCCTTGAATTAGTGCAAAGTAACCTTAGTTACCAGAAACTTATGTTTATAGTATATTCAAAATACGCTGTAAACATTAATGATAGAAATATTAATAAAACCTTAAGTTTAGCCCAGGAATTTGCTAGAGAAAACTTTATGAAAGATGGATCAATGCCATATAGTATATATTATATGATAAGTTATGCACTGACTAATAGTCATCAATCTAATCTTTTTAAAGATAAAGAATATATTGAATTAGATCCTATGTTCTCTGAAATAGGACAAATTCAAAAACCTGAAATGATCATTGAAATAGAATTACCCAAAGAATAGGAAATAGACATTAGTGAAAAACCACTCCTAATAGAAGAAAGAGAAACACCTAGACTAATGGCATATGAGTTAGGAAAACTATTAGTCAAAATAGAACCTGAATCAAGCCATAAAAATAGTGTAGACTTAGGAGTTATACGCTATCCTAAGAAAGATAAAGAGGTCTTAAGTAGAACAATTAGTATAAAACATGAGGTGGTATTAGACACCTTAAAAATCCCTTCTAGACATTTCAAAATAAAAGGAGATTATTATGATGGGAAAGAATGGCATAACATTTCTATCCTAATAGATACAGGAGCAAGAGTAACATATATCCATAATGATATGATCTCACACCTACCAAGATTTGAACTCACTAAGCTATACACATACTACAACTTTAATGGTGCAATGACCACAGTACATGAATATGCTAAAGAACCTCTTAAAATAGAGGATAAGAATAAGATACAACATGAAATCACTATAACAGCTCATGCTGAAACAGAAATGACTGCTAGTATAGAATTAATGTATTCCCAAAATATTATTGGAGGAACACCTCTCAAACTATGAAAGGTGTAGCTATATATGGAAGTATTATTCAATATAAAACAATAATAGAAAGAGTTACTGTCGTAATTGGTGGAATTGAAGTTATAACTCCCCAAGTCTATGAAAGTAACAAGCATGGGAATGATATTCTATTAGGAAACAATTTCCTAAGTCAATTCAAGTAGTATGTTCAAATTGCATCATATGTAAAATTTTATACACCTTGTGGACATTGGCTTTACACCTCCAAAATTTATAATGCTTATACTAGAACAACAGAACCATTAAATTTTCACAGCCAACGTGGTAAAGATAATACAAAAACTCGATCAAAAGAAATTAAAAAACCAGTGTTAGCATTGTGGAATAATGAAAAAACACAAGAAAAAATAACTTTAGAGTCTATCTCAGAAGAATTAAAAGGTAACTATGAAGAAGATCCTACAAAACTATGAGGAGTTGATAAAACTTATGCCACAATCGAATTGATAAACCCAAAAACTATCATTAAAGTCAAACCAATGAGGTATAGCCCTGAAGATAAAGAAGAATTTAATAAACAAATTCAAGAGTTAATGGCCCAAAAAATAATACAGGCCTCTAAGAGTTCGCATAGTAGTCCTGCCTTCATGGTAAGAAATTATAATGAATTAAAAAGAGAAAAAGCTAGAATGGTTGCCAACTATAAACAACTTAACAGCAAAACTAAATTCAATGGTTACTTTTTACCACATAAAGAAACTCTAATCAATAGCATTAGGGGAAAGAAAATGTATTCAAAGTTTGATTGTAAATCAAGATTTTGGCAAATTAAGCTAACTCTTGATGGTATCCCACTAATAGCCTTTAGTGCTCCTACAAGACACTATGAGTGGTTAGTAATGCTTTTTGGATTAAAAAATGTGCCTCAAATATTTCAAAGAAGGATGGATAATGTATTTTCTTCCATCAAAAAATTTTGCATAGTTTATGTAGATGACATACTAATCTTCTTTGATAATGAGAAAGAACATTTATGTCATCTTAAAAAATTTGCATATTTATACAAGAAACATGGAATATTACTTTCTGAAAAGAAAGTAGAAATAGGAAAAACCAAAATTGAATTCCTTGGATTAACAATAAATTCCACGGGAATAGAATTACAATCACACATTAGCGAAAAGATTTCGATGTTCCCAAATAAATTAGAATATAAAGAACAAATTCAAAGGTTTTTAGGAATACTCAATTATGCAGAACAGTTTATTCGAAACCTAGCTCAATTAAGACATCCTTTGGAAAAGTTACTCAGGAAAAAGGAAAATCAACAATGGGAAATTTATCACATTAATCATGTGAAAAGAATAAAAGAATATTGCAAAAACCTTCCTAGGCTACAATTGCCTAAAGAATATGAAGAGTTAATTTTAGAATGTGATGCCTTAGTTTTTTATTGAGGAGCAGTTTTAAAAAATTCTCAAGAAAAAGTTTGTAGATTTGCTAGTGGTACATGTAAAGATGTAGAAACTAGATATCATTCAAATCATAAAGAGTTATTGGCTATTAAAAATGGAATAAAAAAGTTCGGTTTCTTCTTATTACCAAAACATTTTAAGGTCAGAACTGACAATACTCAAGTTAGGGGATTTATTTTTAATAAATTACCTTTAACACTAGAATATAAAAGGTTAAATAGATGGCAAACTTTTTTTGTTGAATATGATTTTGAAATTGAACATGTCAAAGGAACTAATAATTGTTTTGCAGATTTCTTGAGCAGAGAAGGAGCTAATGGATGCAATCTTGAACGTCCAAAATAAAGGGAAAGACCTTATTCTCAAAGGTCAAGAGATACTCATTGAGGGCAATAGCCAAATAAGAGAAGGCCAAGAAAAAATGATTGAAGGCCAAGAAATAATCGATGAAGGCCATAACCTTATGGATGAAGGCCAAGAAAAGATTATTAAAGACCATGAGTTATTAAATAAGGGGCAAGATGCCCTTGAAGAGGTCAAAGAGATGATAGAAAAATTAATGAGTTACGGAGTAATTACTACTGTTGGAATTAGTTCTAAAGAATCTAGCCAGATGGCAAAGAAAAGCTCTCAACAAAAGCTAAAAGAAAATTTTGAACAAGGTGATCCTTTAGTAGGATTACTTGGAGAAAGTTCAGGGAAATTTGATTATTATGTCAAATACTCTCCCTCATAAATATCAGCGTCTCAAGTTGAAAAGCCGGCTATTCAAAATGCCGAAAGCCATAACTTTTGACCTGATTACTCAGGAAAGAAAGAAAAGAAAGCTACAATAATAAACACCTTGTCAAAAATGACAATGAGTGAAGAATATCTGCAGGAATACCGCAGAGTTTGTAAAATGGCATATTCAATGAGGTCCATTGAGAATTGCCATCCTATCCATGAAGAGATTTATCCCAGAATTAATTTCATGGAGGGTGCAAACCCAAAAGTAATAAAAGAGTTATTCAATTACGGTTTTGTAAACTGTATTTATCTCTCAAAGGATAATGAAGAAGTTTCAGAACTTCCAAAAGTTATACGCCAAGGAGTGAAAGACTTCAAAACTAGCACCAAAGCTCAAGGGGTGGTATTTGTAAAAATTTACTCTACAGCACCAGAATGAGAGAAATCTCAATATCTCCCTAGTCATCATATAGTTCAAATTGGAATCCAATCCAAAAAGATCAAGGTAGAAGCGATTGAAGATCAAATTTTTCAAGACTTTGAAGAGTCTCTTTGTGGGATCGAGTTCATCCAAGAGAGACGAGATTTGGGATTCAAGGTTTTACTCCAAATCTTTGATAGAATGATAGAAATGAAGAAGACATGGACATATGACTTCTCCAAAGAAATCTCGGCGGTATCCACTAGTGCAAGATTAACGACAAGCATCAGCCTATTCAAAATAAAGCAGAAAAGAAAGGAAATCTTTGAAAATCTTTGAAAATCTGGTCCCAACTAGTAAAACAGTCCATAATAGACTATGCAAGCTGTTAAAGCATGGCAGTTATTGTGGTTTCTGCTACAAAAAAGAATCTGCAAAAGGAAAAGATAAAGCCCCATGTAACGAAGGGACCACCCCCTCAAACAGTGAAGAAAATCTCATCATTCTCTAAAGAATCCAATGCAAAAAGATGTAAGCGCTTACGTCACTAAAGAAAAAGGTTAAATGCTAAATTTAGTCCCTCAACTTTACAAAATGCACATTTTTGGTCCCTCCATTAGTTAAGTATGATGTGACAGTTAAATAATTTCATGTGGCATTGTTTGTTAATTTTTTTGATGATGTGGCACTAATATATATTATAATTATATTATATAAATAAATAAAAATGCCACATAGATTAATATACATATTTTAATTAAAAACATATAAAATTACTTTATTACCCTCATCCTCACCCTCACCCTCCCAATCCCTCTTCTTCCCCTTCTTTTTTTCTCTTTCTTTCTTTCGGGTTCGGTGGAAACCCAGCCTTGCTGGGTTCGTCGACCAGCCAAGGCTGGGTTCATCGAAACCCAGCAGATCTGGGTTTCGACGAACCCAGCAAGGTTGGGTTCCGTTGAAACCCAGCAAGGCTGGGTTTGATAACCCAACCTTGCTGGGTTCGGTTGAAACCCAGCTTTGCTGGGAAAGCTTGGTTCTTGTTTTTTCGTTCTTCTTTCGATTTCCATTTCCAATTGTTAATATATTTAGGGATTGATTTATAATTTGATTGCATTTTTGTTGGAATTTGATTAAAGTTTGATTGTATTTTTGTTGAAATTCGATTAGAGTTTGATTGGTATTGTTTATTGAAGGGTTATTTTGATTTGGTAAGATCTGCCAGGTTTGAGGTTTCAATGAAACCCAGTAGCTCAAGTTTCCCGAGAAAAGAGAAGAAGAAGAAATGGGTGGGTTAAGATCGGTTTTGTAGATGGAGCGGAGATGAGAGAGTATTCACGGAAGAAGAAGAAATGGGTTAAAATCGATTTTGCAGATGGAGTGGAGACAAGAGAGCATTCAGAGAATAAGAAGAAATGGGTTAAGATCGATGATGGTGAAGATTAGAGACCAGTTTACAGGTAACTGGAATCCATGGGAGGGGTTTTGCGTGAAGAAGATGAAGATGACATATCATAAAAATAAAAAAAAAAGTCCAGATAAGCATCTTTTTAAGTAGTGCTCGCCATGTCATAAAAAAAAATATAAAAAATGCCATGGGGCCGAGTTAACGGCCCAAATTGACAGAAGGATTAACGGAGTGCATTTTGTATAGTTTAGGGATCAAAAAAGTGCAAAAAATTGTTGAGGGACCAAAAATGTGCAACTCACTAAAGTTGAGGGACCAAATTTAGCATTTAACCAAAGAAAAAGAAGAGCATATGCAAGATTCCATGTAATCTGTTTTAGGCAAAGCAAGAAGTAAGTTTGGATCACTAGACAATAATGAAAACTTTAATTGTCAGCAATGAAAAAAGAAAAGATTTTAAGGAGCGCTATAAAAAGCCTCCTATAAGCTGTAATAGGTATCGGGCATTTGAATATCCAAATACCTTACCTAAAAGCTTTCTACTATGCATCTATAAACACCCTTCAAGAGGAAAGGGAACATTCCCTTTCTTTTCTCAAAAATAAAATTATGTTTTAGAATAATTCTTGTGTTTCTATCCTTCTTTATTTCCATCATAAAATAAAATGAAAAGAATCCTAAAGAAACTGAGGCAGCAGTGAAGTCACTTGTCCTATTCGGATACCCATTTTAACCTGAATTTGGCATTAAAGGTTGGATGAAGGAAGCATTTGCTTGACTGAAAGCTAGTCCAAAGGATTTTCAGGTAAAATTCTAATTCATTTATTTTATCATGCGGAAGCAAGGTGTGCATAGAAACAACTTTATTATTCTTTAACATTATATTATTTTTGAGATGAGAAATGATGGGGAAATAGTACCTGACCTCTTATATTTTGAATAGAAAAATCCATTTTATATTAAACCATTATAATTTAAGATGTTTGATTTTATTCAAGAAATTGTTTTAGATAAGATAGTTTATAAGCAGCAATGCGAATATTATAGAAATAAAATAGTAATAATTTTAGAAAAACTAAGTAATATTGAAGATGATTATCATCTATCTAAGAATCTCAAAAAGTGGAAGTAAACAGTTGCAGATTTAAATGAAGATCTAAAAAGATTAAAAAAGGCCAAGCAAAGATCATCTTTGTTACCAGTCTAGTAGATCTAATTTCACACTAACTAAGCTTAACATACCAACTATTCATTAGTCAGTAGTAGTCTGAGTTAAGTTCTGAAAACCCTTTGAAAAATCTAGTATCAGAGCCAAGAAACAATAATTTCAAGTATAAAAATTGTTTTTACAGCAAATATAAGTTTGAGGACTAAAAGATTAAAACAAATATAGTTAGAAGACTAACTGTTCTCTAATAGAATAGGAATTTTTTCGTCAAAGATAATAGACTAGATGAAATTGAAATGAATCTAAAAGATAGTAGACAGGATGGAAGAATCCAAAGATAATAGATGAAACTGAAAAAAATATGAAAATTAGTAGATGATTTGTTAAATTAAGCCAGGATTTTCAAAATTTTCAAATTAGAAAACCTCATAAAACATGCAATACAATTTCTTGTAACTCATGTAAGTTAATTACAAAAGGAACAATAAGGAAATGGTTCCCATACACCAAAGATGTATTGGTTGAGTTCTGTTTAAGCTCAACAACAAAACAAAAGAAGGAAAAATATGTTTAATTTCAATAAAATAGTACAAGATAACACATCATTTTTAAAGAAAAATTATAATTAAAATAAAAATGGAGAGAAAGCAAACTAAATTACCTCTAGTACTCAAAGTCCCCTTTAGTCCACAATCTCGCAAGATAAGAGTTTTCAAAGATGAAAGACTACTTAAATATGATAGTATGTTGTTGTTCAAATCCATATTAGAACTTAAGTCGAGAAATTCCAAGTGGCGGCTGAGTCTTGACAGGTTTTCAAAATCAGCTATTATAACTTAACAAATCAAAGCAAAATGTCTTTAATTAAAGTAATTAATATTGCATTAACTTTGGTAAACTTATAACAACAATAAGTTAAAATTTTACCCTCCGTATGATTTGATGTTATCATTAAGTTGTAGTTGACTAGGTATAGGGATTTTAGAGATTGAAGCTCACTCAAATATGTTAAGATACTATTATTCAAGTAATTGTTACTTAGATCAAGGATTTCCATATTTCTCAACTTAGAAAACCTCTTAAAACCTACAATACAATTTGTTGCAATTTATACAAGTTAACTATAGATTCAATTATCAGAGTCAAAAAGTTCCAAATTGCAAGAGGAAACAATAAGGAAATAGGTTCCCATAAACCAAAGATGATTGGAAATCAATGAAATATAATTACACCATTAGTATGGTTTGACACTTGAAAGTAGTTTCTTGCGAGATTTAGAGACTTGAGAGATAAAAGCTAACTCAAGTCAAGGAATTCCAAATTGCTCAACTTTGAAACCCTATGGAAATCTACAAACATATCTGAGGAGCTGTTCAATTTGCTTCAATTAAAAGGAAAAAAACAAATAAATAATATATATTAACAATTTGCTCCATCCAAAAAACATGCCATGACCTAGCAAATCACTTATAATCCATAGTAGTGTAGCTTTCATGATAAAATTATGTTGCCTAAAACTATCGTAAGTTTCAATCCTGTTTGTCCTCATAAGTTTCAATCCCTTTTGTCAACAATTCCTTAAGTTCATCAATTAATGGCCTAAGCATGAAATCAATGTTTTTTCCTAGACTTTTAGGTCAAGCAATTATCAAGGCAAGGAATATATTCTCTAACTTCATGCACAATTCAGGAGGAAGATTGTGCATTGTAAGAAAGACAAGCCAACAAGAGTAAGATGTTGTAGAGCAACCAAATGGATTGAAACCATCTTTGCAAAGCCCAAGTTTAACATTTCTAAGTTTCTCAACAAATGTTGGGTAGATTTCATCAAAGTGTTTCCATGCCTCACTACCCGCAAGATGAATAACTCCATTAGCATCCTCATGGCATTTCAAATGCCATGACATGTGCTCTGCCATTTTCCTAGACATGTATAGTCGATGCAATCTTGGGGTAATTAGAAGGTACCACAAAGACTTTCTTGGAACATCTTTCTGCCTCATTGCAGCCATATTCCTTGACTCATAACGGGATTCTCCACACGTTGGACAAGCAATTAAATTCTTACTTTGCTCATCATAGTATAAGAAGCAATCATTGACACAAACATCAATTTTCTTGTACCCAAGTCCAAGTACATTTATCATTTTTTTAACACTGTAGAAATCCTTTGGCACCTTTTCTTAGTCCTCTAGACTCAACAACTTTTGACTCAATGATAATGTCATCTCCCAATTAGCCGCACTCATATTATAGAGAGTCTTCATGTTTAACATTTTTGTCATCCATGAAGGTACTATGACATCCTGTCCCCCAACACCCATACAAACTTATGCAACATGCAAAAGATCATAAAATTCTCTTACCTTACTATTTGGCTCTTCAGCCATTGGCCCCTTATTATATTCAGGCTATGGACCCATTTCATCAATTACCATTTCACGGTACATTGCATCTGCCTCATTTCTAACAAACTCCATGTTAGAAGATTCCCCTCCAAAGTTTCTTATTGTATTGTTGAATGTCTCTCATAAACATATTGATGAGCTAAATTTATATATATATATTAATGTGAAATTTTTATCTTGATATTATTGATTTTTAGATGAGTTTTATGAGATTTTACATGGCTTTCATTCATTGTGCAAAAAAGAACTTGAATGCATAAAAATAGGAGTTTGTGGGATTAATTAAACATCTTTTGAAAGTTAAGGGACTGAATTGCAAGAAGAAGGGCGCCTCTTTGGTACTTAAATGAATGAATCTTGAGTTTTGGGATCTAATTGCTCATCGTACAAAAGCTGGAGGACCAAATCTGCTATTCTACCATTGAAGAAATTGCAGAGATACCAGAATCTTGACACGTAATTCGAGGTGTCAACACCATGTGTTCAGCGTCCAAAATTCAAGTTTCCTATTCTGTTCTAAGTCATACTTCTATTCCAACTAGGGTTTTTAAAATCCTATAAATATCCATCTAAATTCAGAATTGAGAGAGCGGGTGGAAGCTGGAGACAGCCCTCTTTTAAGCATTCTTGGAGATCAAAGATAGAAAATCAATCAACAATAGAAGATCAAGGATTTAATTACCTCAAATTAGGTTTTGTTTTTCTTTAGATATTATTATGTTGGTTAAATACCCTTTTTTGTCCCTCTACTATAGGAAAAAGCCATTTTTAGTCCCTGTACCGAAAAAATCACCTTTTTAGTCCTTACTGTTCACAAATCCAACCCCTTTTTAGTCCTTCCGTTAAATTTTAGCTGATGTGGCAGGTTAATTAACGGAAACACTCATTCT
>BPVZ01000277.1:132171-142955 GCA_020521535.1 Rubroshorea leprosula | reverse complement strand
AACTTTTTCAACAAATATCTCTCTCGTAACTATACCACATGTTAGCCCGTCATCGACGAACACTAGTCGACTTAAAACTTTAAAGTGGCGGTCTTGCCCAAAAAGACTATCAAACAACCTACCGCAGTGGACTTAAAAGTGCCGGTCTTCTAGGGGAAGACTATTAAACAACAGACGCAGACTAGTAGACTTAACAGTGCCGGTCTTGTAGGGAAGACTATTAAATAATGGACATTAATTGACTTAAAAGTGTCGATCTTATAGGGGGAGAATCTTAAACAACATATGCTAAAAGAAATATATTAATTATATATTTTATTTATATTTTAAAAATACAAAATTAAAAATAAGATTATAAATGATATATAAGATATCTCATTTCATTACTAATTATTTTCCCTGAGGCCACGGGTTGGCCCTTCTTCAGTCTGCCCTCTAGACATGGTAATGGTAACAGCAAGAATATTCCTTCATCCACCCCTAAAAATTTCATTATCAATTTTTTTTATATCTAGTCTTCTCCGATGCAGTTTTTGTTTTATATCACAATTTGCTATATATTATTTCGGCTTAAATTAAACGTAATAGAAAAAAAGTAGGGGCAGGACATTAGGCTTTTACTGGGCAAGACATGGGGTTATAATTTAAGGCCTACATGTAATAGGGTCAGGTTCAACTTCCTAGTCTTCTTGACTTTAAAAAATTGTTAAGTCAGTCTTGCAAGTGGGGATGAGTATTAGGTTGGTGCATATTCATTATTGATTAATATTTTATTTATTTAAATAAATATTGTAATTAAATTATAAAAAATTATATAATAATATAAAAATAATATATTTATAAATATTATGTCATATAATAAATATAAGAATTTAAAATTATTTATTTAATTAACATTTTACTTATATTTACATAATTTAAATTATATATCTTTATTATATTTAATATCTACATAATAATAATAATTTTTAAAATTAAAAAAAATTAAAAAAAAGTCTATAAGTAAAATAAATTACACAAGTAGTAATAGTAAGTTATATAAATAAAAAATTTTAAACTAAATACATAACACACAACAATAGTAACATGTACAAAACCTCTACTTTATATCTTCTTTTCTAAAATCAAGTACATAAATATATACTTATAAATTATTTAGTATCTTTTTACTTAGTTATCAAGTATAAGTCTTTAAATATTTAAATAAGTATCAAACCTAAAATGTCTACCTAAAATTTTTAAATCAAATAACAAATATATCTAAAAATGCTCACTGATACCCGCAAGGAAAGAGTGCTCTATTTTTATTTTTATTTTTTTCATTTTTCACCTGAATGGACAATGTGCTTAGACTCCAACTCAATTTAACTGTCTTATAGACTTTTTTTTTCTGTAATTTTAAATAATATTTTATGGTATATGAACAGTGAATGAAAATCTTTTTAAAAAAATTATTCCAAAAAATTAATTACAAAGTAAAAAAAATTTAATTACAAGTCATATATTATATAAAAATATTACTTACAATTACCTATAAAAATTTTACAAACAATTAATTTGAGGTGGAGGTAATACTAAAGAGTAAAAGACCATAAGGACTTCCCGCCCTGGCATTAACCACTAGGATTCGAGTGATCAAGGATGGAAGAGAAAAATAGCCTAAATTAATTACTAATCACATAATCTCTACACTGCACTGTTTTATTATATCTTTTTATTTAATAACATATAAGATCTAGATAAAAAAAATTATGCCAAAAAATTATTTCTACACCACTACCCCTCCCTTAAAATATAAAAAAAATAAGTACTATTATACTAAGATGAGAGTACTATGGTTTTTAATTTTTAATATTTTAAATAAATATAAAATTTGTTACGAAAAGTATTTTTCAGTTAGATTTTTTAAAAATTAGAAAAAAAAGTCCGAAAATTACCTTATTTCAATAAATTTATTCAGAGAAAGACTAATTAACTTATTTTTAAAGTAAAAATGAAATGATATTGATTTCTCTTGTGGTGCCTAATGAGACTATTAGTTTTAGAATAATGATAAATAAGATTAAAATTTAAGTTATGTGATTTAAAATATTAATAAATATATTTTATATTATTTAATGATTGAATCTTTTTATTTTTTTTTTCGGTTTCTCGTCCGGTATCCGGGGCTTCGGCCCAATTAATCCGGACCCAACCCGAGTCACGCACCTGGAAATGGTGGGTGACTCTCTCAACGAAAGCTGCTGCGTACGTAAAGACTCGAACTCGAAATCTTATTTAAACTGGATTGAATCTTTTTATTTTAGTAATGTTTGTATGTAATATCATATGTATTAACTTATTTAATAATATAATTTATACATCATTACTTTCAAATTTTGGTTCCAAAATTTCCTTTTAATTTTTTCAAAGTCCAGCTTGTAAATATTAATATTATATATTTTTTATCTAATACTTTTTATATTTTTGGATAATGAAAAGATAAAAAATAAAAATAAAAACTAAAGTATTGCATTCACGAACTGTGACATAAGCAGCCAAACTAACCCACTTTCGTACATAAAACCCCTAAACTATTTTTTATCCTTACAAGCCCCTTAACTTTGGGATATAAGCACGTTAATCCTTTGTTCACGCTTTCGATACTAGTTTAAAAATCTGATCAATGCAATCAAAGGAAATAGTTCAACCATAGTTCAGTGCATATACTTTTCAAATTTTAAACAAAATAAAACCCTACACTTAAACAAGCTTTACTAATTTTTTTTTTTTTTTTAAGTTATCAATCCAAAACCTCACCATGGTTTTCATCTTTCAAGAAATCCATTAAACATCATTTTCGAAATTTCTCCCCAATTCATCCCAAAATCAAAATGAAAAATTGAAAAGGCAGAAAAGTCAAGGTATATATTTTCAACATTAATATTCTTGTTTTTTCTAATGAGAGCAAGTACAATTCTGTATTAATCTAATTGGAAGAGAAAAAACCCGTAAAGCTGAAATGAAATCTATTTATGAATTAGGTAAGGACAAAATTTTAGATATGCTTTAAATCAATTTTAGTTCTTAAAGAGTTTTAATTAGGGGGCGAAAAAATAAAAGTTAATTGTGCTTAGCTTCTTGCCTACATATATAGATAATGTGCAAATAACTCAGTTATTTCATTCATTTATTTAATAATTAAATCTAAAATTCCATTTATTTTTACAATTTATTAATATTTTAATTAGAGAAAATTTATCCCATAGGTTACATTTGAAGAGAGCTTAATTCAATAGTTAGCTTATTAACTATTAGTTCAATTTTATTTTAGTCTAAAAGGTTATTTTTTCTTTCTAAATAATCTGTAAATTTTGTAAAATATTTTAGAATAGTTTATCGTATAAAATTTTCATTAGTTTTAACAAAAAAACTAATAGAAAAGTTAAATTAAAATTAAAACAAGGTAATCCTAACCAGAAAAGCAGCTCGCAACAAACTGTACAAACTATTAAAATATGTTAATAATTATGATTTCTGCTACAAAAGAGAAATGTCAAAAGGAAAAGCTAAAGTAGTATATGATAAAAGTTATAGTTTTTCAGACAATAAAAAGAAATTTATTATCCTCACAAAATTAATTTTATTTCAAAATTAATTCTAATGGGTAAAAATTCACAAAAAATATAATTGAAAATCAATTTGATAAAATGGAGTGAAATTATAATTAGAAAGTTAATAAATTAGACTAAACTAAAATAAAAGTAAAAAATAATAAATTAATTTGAAAGTATTTAAAAAATAATAGAGAAAACACAAAAAAACACAAAAATTATTAAATTGTTTATTAAATTAAGTTTTTCAAGAGCTACCATTAATTTTATATACATATATATATATATATATATTGATCTCTATATTTTTTTTAGAAAGAACGAGTTGAATAACAAAAATTTATTTCATTGTAGTCTTCTTTTTTTTCTTTAAGTTGATTTTGGGATGCGTTGGAAATATGATATTGAACGGATTTATCAAGACCTGTGTGTGACTTGGAAACCATGTTGAGGACTATATATATATATATATATATATATATATATATATTTTATCATAGGATTATTTCTTTGTGTTTCTTGTTTTAGTTTTTTTTAGCAAATTTAGTTAAAAATGAAAGAACTAATTTTCGTTAAATATGAAAGTATATATATTGACTAAACTACAATTTAACCATTATCTTTGACCGCTGTGATTAGATTTTTTTTTTTTTTTTAAGGGAAACTAGTAGAACCGTTAACAAAGGGTTTCATTCTGGTATATATTGGAGAGTTAAGGGCTTAAAAGTCTAAAAAGATAGTTTAGGGGCTTGTGTCGAAGAATAGGGTAAGTTCAAGAGCTTAAGATTTGCCATTATAATATTAATGTGCAACCAAAATTAAAAATCATCCGTTATCAAAGAAAAAAAATTAAAATCATCTAAATATCTGATCTTCCACACAACATTTAAACCGTAATCAAGATGACCAAAAATTTCCATGATAGGTAAAAAGAGAAGAAATTTCCACGAACCATAGTTATCTCTAAGAATTGAAAGCCATTTTTCAAACTTTTCCACTCTGCACGTTGCACAACAGTAGCACAAGACCTGCAAAAGCTGTATTATTATTATGGTGGGGCAAAGGGACGATGAAAGCACCAATTAAATTGACTTTAAAGCAACAAGGACCAAAAAGACATCCAAGTCTTGGCGAACGCGCTCAAGTGATCATGATCGAAATACAAAAATAGGTTGCTTTAAATCACTTACTCGGAATCTTTATCTTTAGTGTAACTTCGGGGAAAGGTGTTTTATTTGCCGGTCCATGGGACTATATATTAATGTACAAGCAAAATTAAATATCACATCTCATCTTCCATACAATATTGAAAACATCATTATGAGGGAAACTTTCCGTGCTATGCTTGTTCTAGTTGCTGTATTGTTCTTTGGAGCTGCAGAATTTTGTTCCGGTCGGAACACGAGCTTTAGCTGTATAGAAAAGGAGAAAGAAGCCCTCTTGAAGTTCAAACTTTGTTTCCATGATCCATCGCATGTGTTGTCTTCTTGGAAAGGCAATGACTGTTGTGAATGGAGAGGAGTAGGCTGTGATAAAAATAATGGATATGTTATCTCGCTTCAACTCAAGGGATCAGTATTTGCTAATCAACAACTTCAATTGTATTTGATTGACGATGTAGAGGAGGTTGGTTCAAGTTTGCTCAAGTTGAGATACTTGGAACACCTGGACTTGAGCCACAATAATTTCAATGGTAATCTTATTCCACCCTCCTTTGGCTCGATGAAGCAGTTGAGATACCTAAATCTCTCTTGTGCACAATTTAGAGGAAGAATTCCTGGTGAACTTGGAAATCTTACAAGGCTTCATGTCCTTGATCTTTCTCAGTATTATTTTGGCCTTGATCTTACTAATTATTATTTTGGGGGATTGAAGGTTGATGATGACATTCAATGGATTTCTCGTTTCTCTTCTTTGCAACAACTTGATATGAATGGAGTAAATCTAAGCCATGCCTCATCAAACTTGTTCCAGGTACTTGGTATGCTTTTTTCGTTATCATGGTTGAGTATGTCAAATTGTAGTATAAAAAATTCTCACCTACCATCTCACAACCACCCCCTTAATTTTACATTGCTTAGAAATATTCAACACTTTGATATGTCACATAACTCTTTTCATGGTCCAATACCTATTTTTCTCCAAAACATGACTTCATTGACATTTCTTGATATGAGTGGAGTAAATCTAAGCTTTACATCATCAAATTTGTTTCAGGTACTTGGCATGCTTCCTTCACTATCATGGTTAAGTTTGTCAACATGTAGTCTCAATAATTGTCACTTGCCATCTTACAACCATCCCTTTAATTTTACATTGCTTAGCAATATTCAACACTTAGATCTTTCAGATAACTTTTTCCAAGGTCCAATACCTATATTTCTCCAAAACATGACTTCCTTGATAGTTCTCTCTGTTTTTGGAAATCAATTGTGTGGGAGTATTTCAGATAGCATTGGGCAACTTTCTAAGTTAGAAAGCATAGATCTCTCTTACAATCAATTGAATGGAAGTATTCCGAATAGCATCGGACAACTTTCTAAGTTAAAGAGCATAAATCTTTGTGCCAATCAATTGAGTGGGAGTATTCTAGATAACATCAGGCCACTTTCTAAGTTAGAAAGCATAAATCTTTATGCCAATCAATTGAATGGGAGTATTCCAGATAGCATTGGCCAACTTGCTAAGTTAAAGAGCATAGATCTTTCTGCCAATCAATTGAGTGGGAGTATTCCAGATAGCATCGGCCAACTTGCTAAGTTAGAGAGCATAGATCTTTCTGCCAATCAATTGAGTGGGAGTATTCCAGATAGCATCGGCCAACTTGCTAAGTTAGAGAGCATAGATCTTTATGCCAATCAATTGAGTGGGAGTATTCCAGATAGCATCGGCCAACTTGCTAAGTTAGAGAGCATAGATCTTTATGCCAATCAATTGAATGGGAGCATTCCAGATAGCATCGGCCAACTTGCTAAGTTAAAGAGCATAGATCTTTGTGCCAATCAATTGAATGGGAGCATTCCAGATAGCATCGGCCAACTTGCTAAGTTAGAGAGCATAGATCTTTCTAACAATCAATTGAGTGGGAGCATTCTAGATAGCATCGGTCAACTTGCTAAGTTAGAGAGCATAGATGTTTATGCCAATCAATTAAGTGGGAGAATTCCAGATAGCATCGGCCAACTTGCTAAGTTAAAGAGCATAGATCTTTCTACCAATCAATTGAGTGGGAGCATTCCAGATAGCATCGGCCAACTTTCTAACTTGGAGGGCATATATCTTTCTTACAATCAATTGAGTGGGAGCATTCCAGATAGTATCGGCCAACTTGGTAAGTTAAAGAGTATATATCTTTCTTGCAATCAATTGAGTGAAAGCATTCCAGATAGCATCGGCCAACTTTCTAACTTGGAGTGCGTATATCTTGTTGACAATCAATTGAGTGGGAGTATTCCACATAGTATCTGGCAACTTTCTAAGTTGGAGAGAATAGATCTTTCTGGCAATCAATTTAGAATAAGATTTCCTGAACGGCTTCAATTACAAAAGACAATACTCATGGTTAATCTCTCTAATGCTAGCATCTTAGGTCCTCTTCCAAAAAACATAGGTCATATGATGCCAATGTTGCCAGAAATTGTATCTTGCAAATAACCTCATAAACGGTTCAGCTCCAAAGTCACTATGCAATTTAAAATATTTGGAAGTACTTGATCTCTCAAGCAATATGGTATCTGGAAATATTCCAAAGTCACTATGCAATTCAAAATCTTTGATATTTCTTGATCTCTCAAAAAATATGCTATCTGGAAGTATTCCTAATTGTTGGAGAAAGAATCAATCATTCATGTTTATGGATCTATCTTCTAATAATCTCTCAAGTGTATTTCTAAGCACAATGACACAGCTTTCTTCTTTAAATATACTGCACCTGAACAACAATAGTCTCCATGGGGAATTGCATGTAGTCTTGAAAAACTTCACTTCTTTAGTGGTTTTGGATTTGGGTGAAAATAAATTTTTTGGAAATTTAACAAGCATTGTAGAGGGCGAGATCAACAACCACTCTTTAAAGGTTCTCCGACTGCGAAAAAATTTGGTTTCCGGTTATATTCCTTTGGAACTATGCTCTTTCTCTCAATTGCAAATTCTAGATCTTGCAGATAACAATCTGACAGGAAGGATTCCTCCTTGTTTTGGAAAGTTTCCGATTATGGTGAATGCAAGAAAATTGAGCTATGACCATTGGGATCAAGAATTTTGGGTGGAGGATGTACTACAAACCGACCTCGGGAATTGGGATCAGGCACCTTTGAGAGAGGTTGTGAAAGGGAGATATCTTGAGTATAGACAAATGACTCTGAAACTTGAGGTTATTATGGATCTTTCAAGTAACAATCTAATAGGACCTATACCAGAGGAGCTAATTTTCCTTAAGGATTTGCATAGTTTGAATCTATCTTGGAATCATCTCTCAGGAAAGATTCCAGAGAAAATTGGACAAATGGAGAATTTGGAATCTCTTGATTTCTCCAAGAATGGCCTCTCAGGAACAATCCCGAATAGCATGTCAAGTTTAACCAAATTAAGCCACCTCAACTTGTCCTACAACAATTTGTCAGGCCAAATTCCAACAGGTTATCAACTCCAAACACTTGAAGATCCAACCATGTATGTAGGCAACCCTCAACTCTGTGGAGCTCCACTCCTGAAGAAATGCTCAAACGATACATTACCCCCGGCAATTGCCAACTTCAAGGACAACGATCAAAGCAAACTTAAAAGAATGTGGTTTTACATTGTCGTGATGTTAGGCTTTGCAATTGGATTTTGGGGAGTCGTGGGAACTTTGATTTTTGTGAAAAGTTGGAGATATGCTTATTTTCAATGGGTTGATGATGTCCAACATTGGATACTTGTGGTTATAACATTGAAGGTGGCACGATTCAAAAAGATGTTCAATGGCAACCCGAGATGATTAATAAGTTATATATAGAGTGTTGTTGATGCTACATTTATTATTAAATTAGTTAAACAACCCCATGTTGTAGCGTATGGTGTCAAGTCCAACTTTGAATGGCATAATATTGAATAGGCCAATTTTAAATGAATAAATAAGTATTGGAGTTTGTAAAGTTTTCAATAATATAACATATGCTATAGTTCTATAGGTTTCATAAAAACAAAAATACATAGATTTTGACAAAAAATAGAGAATTCTATGCAAGACTTTCAGGTTGCTTGGATTTTTATATTTTCAATTTTGTTAAAACAAGAAAGTAAAAAAAGGAAAGCAAAAGATGAAAGACTGAGATAAGAAGAATGGCTCAGATAGGTATACGATAATAGCCAAAATAAAATCCTCACATATTCATGGTCAAAATTTGAAACTTTCAATCACACAATCAAATTGCTTAATAGTTAATTGAGTATCCAATGTAATACAACTCTTACATAAAATTTCCATGTCTTCAATATTTCCTAAAAGACATTTTCATATTGCATAAGACATATCAATTACAGATTCAAAACATTGTCAAGACTAAATAGTAAAGTCCAGTATGTTAGTTTAACCCTGAATAACTAACTGATTCTTGCAACAGGAAATGAAACACAATTGATCATTTGTTGTTTTTAATTTTATGTCAAAACTCTAGATATATAATATGTAAGAGGCCTGAAAGCCAAAGCACACAATATAGAAAAACCTGGATAAACTTCAAGAATAAAGAGAACATCCACAAAAGGATAAAGATTAATACCTTGCATTGCCTTTTTCCCAACTAACCATCTTCAGATAAAGGCACTAAAAAAGAGTATATCTAATTGAGAAAAATATACAGATAATTCTAATGTTTTTCATTTAGAAGATGATGTTGGTATATTTTATAATACAAAAATAAAATATAAGGGTACTGTTTTTTATGGTCAAACCTTGGGTCTTCTTCATCTTGCACTCAATGAAGGTGTAGATGCCACCGCAGCATCTATGAAATGATTAACATATTTTCAACCTGCAAAATTATATTAAGAAAATTATGCAACTAAAGTTACAGGAAACTTGTGAAATAAGATTATAAGTCTCCATCATGTACATGATAATATAATACATGTGTAACCAAATTGTATAGCAAATCCTACTACTTAGACAACATTCCCAAAGTAAGCAACTCTCACTTTATATTTTTATTTCTATTCCCATCTGTACTACTTATAAAAGAGTTTAAGATTTTGAGTTCAAAAGTCTTAAATTCAAAATTTTGAAACAAACCAAGAGGGTGAAAAGAGATATAGAAAATAAGAAATAATTATTCTCTTTTGTATTAATGGTGAAGATGAAGAAAAAGAAAAGTGGAGGGGCCAAAAAGATAAATACAGCTCATTGAAGAATTTAAAGAAAATAAAATGAACTCACAATATCCAACCAATTGGTTAAGGCAAAGTTGGTGAAGAGGAAGAAGACTCATACCTTAAACTAAAATGTGAAAAAATTGTAGAATCACAAAATGAAAATTTGCATACCTCAAAAGCTGTCTCTCTTCCAAACACCATCTTTCCAGTCATCAATTGAAGACCATCGAAAAGTCAATCTAAGCTCTCCCCCTTTAAGATACTATATATGTTTGAAGCAATATTCAAGCATTTTATATTTGACTTCAAAGGCAAGATAGCTGGATTAAGTCTACTTAAAATTAGTACATGTTCTCATTAAAAAAAAAATGCTAGTACATATTGATTCTTCATAAATCTAAATTTACAATCATCTCCTCTTCTTAAAGCTCTAATAGCCATGAATAGCTAAGAAAGAGAAAATTTGAAATAAGATGATGAAAAATACCCATGTCAATCCATTATATCATATCAACTTCCCATGTCAATATTTTATTGCATTTGGCTGGCTATATCTTCCAATTAAAAGGAGTTGTTCCTAACTATGAAAGCAAAACATTGTGCATGGCTCCAAACTCATCTTGTTAACATAAATAAGTTCCATTATTCATCATTTCAAACTTAATATCTAACAAATTAAGCTCATAATCTCAAACTAAAATAGCTCCAGATGTTTTGCCTACACTAAATTCGATTTTACTAATCCATCATTCCTTGTTATTATTAACATAAAAAAAATGTAAAACCTCTATAATTGATTTTGATTTTGAAAGCCAGATTTAATAATAAAGTAAAAACATG
>BPVZ01000277.1:11275-28938 GCA_020521535.1 Rubroshorea leprosula | reverse complement strand
GTCGAAGAATAGGGTAAGTTCAAGAGCTTAAGATTTGCCATTATAATATTAATGTGCAACCAAAATTAAAAATCATCCGTTCATCAAAAGAAATAGAAATAAAATCATCCATTCTCAAAGAAAAAAGAATTAAAATCATCTAAATATCTAATCTTCCGTACAGTATTTAAACCATAATCATGATGACCAAAAATTCCCATGATTGGTAAAAAGAGAAGAAATTTTCACGAACCATAGTTATCTCTAAGAATTGAAAGCCATTTTTCAAACTTTTCCAGTCTTCACGTTGCACAACAGTAGCACAAGACTTGTAAAAGCTGTATTATTATTATGGTGGGGCAAAAGGACAATGAAAGCACTAATTAAATTGACTTTAAAGCAACAAGGACCAAAAAGACATCCAAGTCTTGGCGAACGCGCTCGAGGGATCATGATCGAAATACAAAAATAGGCTGCTTTAAATTACTTACTTGGAATCATTATCTTTAGTGTAACTTCGGGGAAAGGTGTTTTATTTGCCTATCCATGGGACTATATATTAATGTACAAGCAAAATTAAATATCACATCTCATCTTCCATACAATATTGAAACCATCATTATGAGGGAAACTTTCTGTGCTATGCTTGTTCTAGTTGCTGTATTGTTCTCTGGAGCTGCAGAGTTTTGTTCCGGTCGGAACACAAGCTTTAGCTGTATAGAAACGGAGAGAGAAGCCCTCTTTAAGTTCAAACTTTGCTTCCATGATCCATCGTCTATGTTGTCTTCTTGGAAAGGCAATGACTATTGTGAATGGAGAGGAGTAGGCTGTGACAAAAATAGCAGATATGTTATCTCGCTTCAACTCAGGGGATCAATATCTGATCAACCTCAATTGTCCTTGATTGACGATGTAAAGGAGGTTGTTTCAAGTTTGGTCAAGCTGAGATACTTGGAACACCTAGACTTGAGCAACAATAATTTCAGTGCTAATCTTATTCCACCCTCCTTTGGCTTGATGAAGCAACTAAGGCATCTAAGTCTCTCTCATGCACAATTCAGAGGAAGAATTCCTAGTGAACTTGGAAATCTTACAAGGCTTTATGTTCTTGATCTTTCTCAGTATTATTATGAGGGATTGAAGGTTGATGATGACATTCAATGGATTTCTCGTCTCTCCTCTTTGCAACGACTTGATATGAGTGGAGTAGATCTAAGCCATGCCTCATTAAACTTGTTCCAGGTACTTGGCATGATTTCTTCATTATCATGGTTGAGTTTATCAGATTGTAGTCTAAAAAATTCTCACCTACCCTCTCATAACCATCTCCTTAATTTTACATTGCTTGGAAATATTCAACACTTTGATATTTCACAAAACTCTTTTCATGGTCCACTACCAATTTTTCTCCAAAACATGACTTCATTGACATTTATTGATCTTTCTAGCAATCAATTCAATGGGAGCATTCTAGATAGCATCAAGCAACTTTCTAAGTTAGAGAGCATAGATCTTTCATTCAATCAATTGAGTGGGAACATTCCAGATAGCATCGGGCAACTTTCTAAGTTAGATAGCATGGATCTTTCTGGCAATCAATTGAATGGGAGCATTCCAGATAGCATCGGCCAACTTTCTAGGTTAGAGGGCATAGATCTTTGGAGCAATCAATTGAGTGGAAGCATTCCAGATAGCATCGGGCAACTTTCTAAGTTGGAAAGCATAAATCTTTTTTACAATCAATTGAGTGGGAGCATTCCAAATAGCATTGGGCAACTTTCTAAGTTGGAAAGCATAGATCTTTTTGGCAATCAATTGAGTGGGAGCATTCCAAACAGCATCGGACAACTTTCTAAGTTAGAGAACATAGATCTTTCTGGCAATCAATTGAGTGGGAGCATTCCAAATAGCATTGGACAACTTTCTAAGTTAGATACCATAGATCTTTCTAGAAATCAATTGAGTGAGAGCATTCCAGATAGCATCGAGCAACTTTCTAAATTAAGGAGCATAGATCTTTCTGGCAATCAATTTAGAACAAGATTTCCTAAATGGCTTCAATTACAAAAGACAATACTGACAGTTGATCTCTCTAATGCTAGCATCTTAGGTCCTCTTTCAGAAAACATAGGTCATATGATGCCAATGTTGCAGAAATTATATCTTGCAAATAACCTCATGAACGGTTCAATTCCAAAGTCACTATACAACTTAAAATATTTGGAAGTACTTGACCTCTCAAACAATATGTTATCTGGAAATATTCCAAAGTCGCTATGCAATTCAAAATCTTTGATATTTCTTGATCTCTCAAACAATATGTTACCCAGAAGTATTCCTAATTGTTGGAGAAAGGATCAATCATTAATGTTTATTGATCTATCTTCTAATAATCTCTCAGGTGTATTTCCGAGCACAATGGCACGGCTTTCTTCTTTAAATATATTACACCTGAACAACAATAGTCTTCATGGGAAACTACATGTGGCCTTGAAAAACTTCACTTCTTTAGTGGTTTTGGATTTGGGTGAAAATAAATTTTGTGGAAATTTAACAAGCATTGTAGGGGGCGAGATCGGCAACCACTCTTTAAAGATTCTCCGACTACGAAAAAATTTGGTTTCCGGTTATATTCCTTTGGAACTATGCTCTTTCTCACAATTGCAAATTCTAGATCTTGCAGATAATAATCTGACAGGAAGGATTCCTCCTTGTTTTGGAAAGTTTCCGATTATGGTGAATGCAACACAATTGAGCAATGACCAAAATTGGGATGCTGAACCTTTCATGGAGCGTTTCCTACAGAGGGACCTCGGGAATTGGGATCAAGCACCTTTGAAGGAGGTTGTGAAAGGGAGATACCTTGAGTATAGACAAATAACTCAAAAACTTGAGATTATTATAGATCTTTCAAGTAACAATTTAATAGGATCTATACCGGAGGAGTTAATTTTCCTTAAGGATTTGCACAGTTTGAATCTGTCTTGGAATCATCTCTCAGGAAAAATTCCTGAGAAAATTGGACAAATGGATAATTTAGAATCTCTCGATTTCTCCAAGAATGGCCTTTCAGGAACAATCCCGAACAGCATGTCAAGTTTAACCAAGTTAAGCCACCTCAACTTGTCCTACAACAATTTGTCAGGACCAATTCCAACGGGTTATCAACTCCAAACACTTGAAGATCCAACCATGTACATAGGCAATCCTCAACTTTGTGGAGCTCCACTCCTGAAGAAATGCTCAAATGATATACTACCTCCGACAACCACCAACTTCAAGGACAACGATGAAAGTGAACTTAAAAGAATGTGGTTTTACATTGTCGTAATGGTAGGCTTTGCAATTGGATTTTGGGGAGTTGTGGGAACTTTGATATTTGTGAAAAGTTTGAGATATGCTTATTTTCAATGGGTTGATGATGTCCAACACTGGACACTTGTGGTTATAACATTGAAGGTGGCACAATTCAAAAAGATGTTCAATGGCAACCTGAGATGATCAGTGAATTATATATAGAGTATGTTGTTGTTGCTACATTTATTATTAAATTAGTTAGACAACCCTGTGTTGTAGGCTATGGTGTTAGGTCCAATTTTAAATGAACACATAAGTATTAGAGTTTGTAAAGTTTTCAATAATATAACATGCGCTATAGTTCTATATGTTTCATAAAAATAAAAATACATAGATTCTAACAAAAAATAGAGAATTCTATGCAAGGCCTTCGGATTGCATGGATTTCTATATTTCTAGTTTTGTTAAAAAAAGAAAGTAAAAAAAGGAAAGCAAAAAATGAAAGAATGAGATAAGAAGAATGGCTTAGCTAAGTATACAATAATAGCCAAAATAAAGTCCTCACATTCATGGTCAAAGTTTGGAACTTTCAATCACACAATCAAATTGCTTAATTCAGTGTCCAATGTAATGCAATTCTTACGTAAAATTTTCATGTCGTCAATATTTCCTAAAGACATTTTCATATTGCATAAGACATATCAATTATAGACTCATAAAACATTGTCAAGGCTAAATAGTAAAGTCCATTATGTTAGTTTAACCTTGAATAGCTAATTGATCCTTGCGATAAAAAATGAAACATAATTGATCATTTGTTGTTTCTAATTTTATGTCAACACTCTTGGTAGATAATATTTAAGACGCCTAAAACCTGAAGCACACAATATAGAAGAACTTGGATAAACTTCAAGAATAAAAAGAACATCTAGAAAAGGATAAGGATTAATACCTCGTGTCGCCTTTCTCCCAACAAACCATCTTCAGATAAAGGTACTAAAAAAGAGTATATCTAAGTGAGAAAAATATATAGATAATTCTAACGTTTTTCATTTGGAAGATGGTGTTGGTATGTTTTTGTAATAGAAAAATAAAATATAAGGGTGGTGTTTTTGTGGTCAAACCTTAGGTCTTTTTCATCCTGCACACTCATGAAGGTGTAGATACCACCACAGCATCTATGAAATGACTAACATATTTTCAACCTGCAAAAGGAGTTATATTAAGAAAATTATGCAACTAAAGCTACAGGAAACCTATGAAATAAGATTGTAGGTCTTCGTCATGTACATGATAATATGATACAAGTGTAGCCAAATTAAATAGCAAATCCTACTACTTAGACAATATTCTCAAAGTAAACAACTCTCACTACATATTTTTATTTCCATTCCCATCTGTACTACTTATTGAAGAGTTTAACATTTCAAGTCCAAAAGGCTTAAAATCAAAATTGTGAAACAGGCCAAGAAGGTGAACAGAGATATAGAGAATGAGAAATAATTATTTCCTTTTGTATTAATGGTGAAGATGAAGAAGAAGAAAATTGAAGGGGCAAAAAAGATAAATACAATTCATTGAAGAAATTTAAAGAAAATAAAATGAACTCACAACATCCAACCAATTGGTTAAGGCAAAGTTGGTGAAGAGGAAGAAGAAGACTTATACTCTAAACAAAAATCCTAAAAAATTGTAGAATCACAAAATGAAAATCTGCATACCTCAAAAGCTGTCTCTTTTCCAAACACCATCTTTCCAGTCATCAATTAAGGACCATTGAAAAGTCAATCTATGCTGTCCCCCTTTGAGATAATATATATGTTTGAAGTAGTGTTCAAGCATTTTGTATTTGACTTCAAAAGCAAGATGGCTGAATTAAGTTTACTTAAAATTAGTACATGTTCTCATTAAAAAAAAAAATGCTAATTGATGTTGATTCCTTACAGCTCTAAATTTACTATCATCTCCTCTTCTTAAAGCTCGGCAAAAGCCCCCTGTTTGCCCTTCAACTTTTTGAATTCGAGGCATTTTACCCCTCATATTATATTTGACTTTAAAGGCAAGATTGCTGAATTAAGTCTACTTAAAATTAGTACATGTTCTCATTAAGAAAAAAAAAAAAAAAAAGCTAGTACATGTTGATTCCTTACAACTCTAAATTTACTATCATCTCCTCTTGTTAAAGCTTGGCAAAAGCCCCCTGTTTGCGCTTCAATATATGAATTCAACCCTCAATATTTTCGAGTTTAGGGAAATGAGGTAAAATTTAATGTCGGAGGATCACATGCAGCACGTGTACTGTTAGCTTTTGTCATACATTCACATGTCAATGCCAACTTAGACTTTTTTGACATGTTGGCAAAGCCAGCATGGACCCTTTGCAACAATTTTTTTTTCATTCATCCCTTTCTTTTTTCCCTTTCCTTTTCTTCAACTTTTGCAAATCTATTCATCTCAACCCATCTCTATCGATTCACAGAAATGAAACAAAGTTGGGAAATCCACTAAATTCGGTAATATTTTCACTTGCCAATTGAAAACATTTTCCCCTTGTTAGTTCAATCTCCACAAATATAAGTCACAAGGCAGCTGCTCGCTGATTCTCCCTCTTCAAAGCTTTTGGCAATTTTCTTGTGAAACAAACTAGTAAAAGGGAGAAAACCCATCAGAAAATGATTACTATGAATTTGGGTTTATGGGTTTAGACCTACTTCGTCTCTAACCAAGCAACTAGATCCAGATCCATACCTATACCCACATCCTCAACTTTTGGTCCTTTCAAAAGATTCGATCTGTCAGTGGTGGCGTTCCCAACAAAATCTTGTGTTGTTTCTTTTGTTCCTTTTATCTCTTTTGTCCTTACCAAGGAAGATACCATCAAGGAAGAAGAGCAAGACCCACAAAACCTACCTTTGATTTGAAATCCTATATGGTCTAAAAGGTGAGTTATGTCAATTAAGCCTTGGACACTATCGTTTCACTCTAAGAACCTTTGAAGATCCATGAAGCAATGCGTGAGAACCTTGGCTAAGGGAAGCACGTGAGACCGATGCTTTGTATAACAATGTGTGAGCTCATTGGCGGGCATGAATCGACGGCCATGCCGATTGCTTGTGCCATCAAGATGATCCATACCATGTTGCTAATCCACGATGACCTCCCCTATATGGATAACGATGATCTTCGCCAAGGAAACCTACAAATCAAGCATGCTAGTGTGAAGGAACCCAGTGTGTGGGTTCCATGGAACCCAACGCCTAGGTTTCAAAGAACCCACACCTAGGTTTCAAGGAACCCAGTGACTGCTGGGTTCCATTAAACCCAGCAGGGTTTAGCTGTTAGCTTCCAAGGGGAAAGAGAAAGGGAAAGAGCAGGAAAATTCAAACTAAATTGTATCTTATTATCTTGTTATATTATAAAAATAGTTAAAATCTTCAACTAAATCTCTAAGAAATATCAAGTACAACTTATGCATTTGGTATTGGTTTTGGATTTTTTATTCATGAATTTCGCTGCAGATTTTCTTATTGTAGTTTGCTGGAATGCAAGATCAGTTGCATTCATCTGACTTTTGTTTTTTTTTTTCCAAATTATAAGTCAACAAGTAGGGCCCATAAGTTAAAATTACCAACGATAGAATTCCTACTCACAATAATTCCAAGCTGGACTTGTCACCATGTCAAAAAAGTCTAAGTTCATGTTGACATGTAATTGTATGACGGAATGCAATGGTGCACATGCCGAACATGACCCTCCAGTGTTAAAATTTGCCTCATTTCCTTAAACTCAAAAACATTGAGGGTAAATATTCATATATTGTAATATGAGGGATAAAATGCCTCAAATTCGAAAGGTTGAAGGGCAAACGGGGGACTTTTGCCCTTAAAGCTCTAATAACCATGTATAGCTAAGAAAGAGAAAATTTAAAATAAGATGAAGAAAAATACACATGTCAATCCATTATATCATATCTACTTCCCATCTCAAAGTTTTATTGCATTTGGCTGTCTCTATCTTCCAATTAAAAGGAGTTGATCCTAACTATAAAAGCAAAACATTGTGCATGGATCTAAACTCATCTTGTTAACATAAATAAGTTTCATTATTCATCATTTCAAGCTTAATATCTGATGAGCCTAAATTCTATACAATTTTACATGGCTTTTTAGTCATGAATTGGAGTCTTCTTGGAGTGATTTTATTTGGTTTTACATTGTTGTCATCATTCTTTGTAGGTGGAGGTTAAAATTGAAAAAATTAAGAGTAAATGGGTTGAAATGGCAAAAGCTGTAAATAGGAAAACCTGACTCCATAATTTCTCCATTTGAAGAGTAAAATTGAATTGTTGTCTTTCTACACACGTGCTGCACAAATTAGTGTACAGATGGGCCTTCAAATTGTTTGGGCTTTGATAAGGCTCAGAAGGGCATGATCAGTATAAAAAGGAAGAGGGAATGGGTGGAAAAAGCATCGAGGAAGCAGCCAACAGAGACGCAAGGCGAGTTTGAGGCATAGCAAGTGAGATTTCTATGCGAGTGACGGTTGAACCAAAGGCAGCCCACTAGGGACACTTCAATTGAAAACAAGGGGACGAGCGCAATAGTGAAGACTCCGAGAGTGGTTCCAACGTACCAAGAATTGGGTTTTGCTTTCCTGCGCTTTACTTTTTCTTTTGTTGAATATGGAATTATGGTTCATCAATTTAATCTCACATTTTATCATGTTTATTATGAACTAATTTTGTCATCTAAGGCTACGATGTAGCCTAATCAATTTGATATAAAATTTCATGATTTTTTATACTTTCAAGGTTTATTATTTTATATAGAGTATATATTATTGTTCTTAATGCTTTTTAATGATTGGCCAGTATTAAAATTAATTTGGAGAGCATAATTGAGATCGAGAGGAGATTTTATGCAATAGCTTCTACTAATATATACCATAAATTGAATGAAAGCCAGAGATGGACCAACGTGATTCGTGCAGTGTTAGTGATAAGTGGATTTAATTTTCTACGTAAACTAAGGAGTTTCACAGAATATAATGCATCTTTATCTATTGAAATTCACATAGAGATATAGTGGGTTAATATGTGAAGATATGTTTGGTATAACTTGAGAAAGTGTATCAAATAGGATAGGAAATCCCGCTGTCACATAAATAATAAATACCTTGGAAGTATATTAATCTAAATTCTATCTTTGTTGATTATGGTGAAATCGGATGCCTTAGAATTTTGATTCTTGGTGTTGCTCAAAGTTAATTTAGTTTTTCTTTAATTTTGCATTTTTAGTTAATTACTTTATTCAAATCATTTAATTTTAATTGTTCAAATAAAATTAGAATTAGTTAATCTTGGTACTTAATTAGTCTACAGTCTTTGTGGGACGATACTCTATTTTCATCATTATATTACTTGAATGGACTAGTATAGTTGCTAGAGTGGAATTAGCTCATCAAAGTTTTTGGAGCCGTTGCCGGGGACTATATTGATTCTAATTAATATCAAGCAGATTAATTCTAGTTTTAATTTGGATTTTTTTTTTTTTTTTGTTTAGCAAGTGTGCAAGTTAGTGCATGACTCATTTTGAAAACACAGAACTTGCACCTTTTGATCCTAAGATTGAGCGCACTTTTCATCAATTGAAAAATCAGAGGACAACACTAGTTGTTAAGCAAATTGACACCATGGCTAAAGATCCAGTAGCAAATCAAGCTATTCGAACATTGAAGGAATATGCTCCACCTTCAATTGAAGGGACTGTTTCAAGCATAAGGAGACTAGCTATCCAAGCAAATAACTTTGAAATTAAGCTAGCAACAATTCAGATGATTCAACAATATGTGCAATTTTGTGGGTTGCCAAGTGATGATCTTAATGCTCATATCACTCACTTTTTAGAAATTTGTGACACTTTTCAGTATAATGGAGTTTTTGATGATGTTGTTAGACTTAGGCTTTTTCCATTCTCTCTACGAGATAAGGCAAAGAGTTGGTTAAGTTCTTTACCTGTTGGGTCGATCACCACATGGAATATGATGGCTCAAAAATTTTTAAGTAAGTTTTTTCCTCATGCTAAAACTGCCAAGATGCGTAACAATATTGCCACTTTTTTGCAGTTGGATATGGAGTCATTATATGAGGCATGAGAGAGATACAAAGAGCTACTCAGGAAGTGTTCACATCATGGTCTACCTGTATGGTTACAGGTACACACTTTTTATAATGTTTTATTTCTTAATAATCGTACCATGATTGATGCAGCTGCTGAAGGATCATTAATGAGTAAAAATCCTGATGAGGCTTCTAACCCTTATAGAGGAGATGGCTTCAAATAGTTATCAATGGGGTTAAGAAAGATCACACATTAGGGAAAATGCTGGAATTCATGGGTTTGATGCCTTTACTACTTTGGCAGCACAAATTGAGGCTTTAAACCAAAAGTTAACTAGGATGAATGTCTCAACTATACAAGCCACAAGCATTAATTGTGACTTGTTTGGGGGAGCACATCCTAGTTCTGAATGTCTAGAAGGTAATTCTTTTGTTTCTTCATCTAAACATACTAATTTTGTTGGTTTTAATAAGCAGCAAAATAATTTATATTCCAATACATATAATCCGGGATGGAAAAATCATTCAAATTTTTCATGGAGTAACAACCAAAATATAGTAAAACAACCTCTAGGATTTTCGCAACCACTTGAAAAAAAGTCAGATTTGGATGATTTGTTGAAAAAGTTCATTGCTTCTAAAGAATCAAGGTTTCAAAGTCAAGAAGTAGCAACCAAGTGCTTGGAAGCTACAGTCCAGAACCAAGGTTCATCGATTTGGAATTTAGAGGTTCAGGTAGGTCAATTAGCTAATGTAGTTTTTGGAAGAGCACAAGGAGCTTTACCAAGTAATACTGAGAAAAATCCAAAGGAACAAGTAGAAGCCATAACATTGAGAAGTGGGAGGCAAATTGGAGAAGAAGAAAGCTCAGACAATGAGGGTGAAAAAGAGAAGGTTCCAAAGGAAGCGAAAAAATTTCAAGTGTCATCTAAGGAATCTGAAGAAGTCAAGTCTTATGTGCCTCCAATTCCTTTTCCACATGGATTGAAGCAACATAAGCTAGATAAACAATTTGTTAAGTTTCTTCATATTTTTAAGAAATTGCACATTAACATTCCTTTTGCAGATGCTTTAGCTCAAATGCCTAGCTATGCTAAATTCTTAAAGGAGATCTTATCTAACAAGAGGAAATTGGAAGAGTATGAGACTGTGAAGCTCACTGAAGAATGTTTTGCAATTCTTTAGAATAAGCTTCCCCTAAGCTAAAGGATCTAGGGAGTTTTACAATCCCTTGCACAATTGGAAATTGTCATTTTGATAAAGTTTTGTGTGATTTAGGAGCCAGCATTAATCTGATGCCATTTTTTATTTTCAGGAAACTTGGGCTTGTTGAAGCAAAAGCAACAATAGTATCTCTTCAATTGGCAGATAGATCTATCAAACATCCATGGGGTATTATTGAAGATGTCTTGGTAAAAGTAGATAAATTTATCTTTCCTGCTAATTTTATAGTTTTGGATATGGAAGAAGACCATGAGGTACCTCTTATCTTAGGTCGACCTTTTCTAGCCACTGGTAGAACTTTAATTGATGTGCAGCAAGGAAAATTGATGCTTATGGTGGAAAATGAACAAGTTACTTTTAATGTTTTTGATGCCATGAATACCCATCAAATATTGACTCTTGTTTTATGATGGAAACAATTGTTGAAACAGTTAATGAGATGTTGTAGGAAGATTGTCCAGACCTGCTAGAGGCATGTGTTGTTCATTCCAAAGGCATTACTACTGAAAATGAGGACGTTAAGGAGTATGCATTTCATTTGGAAGCTTGCCCACCATTCTTGAACTCAAAGGAGTCAAGTATTCAAGATTTTAGAGCTAATATGCCTTGGCTTAAACCATTTGAAGAACCTCCAAAACTTGAACTCAAGCCCTTACCTGTTCATTTAAAATATGCTTATTTAGATGAAGATCTTTCTTTGCCTATAATTATTTTTTCTTATTTGACAGGTTTAATGGAGGAAAAGCTTCTTCAAGTTTTAAGGGAGCACAAACGAGCATTTGGGTGGACAATAACGGACATAAAAGGAATTAGTCCCTCAATTTGCATTCACAAAATACTCATGGAGGAAAGCTACAAATCGAGCATTCAACCACAAAGGCGTTTAAACCCACACATACGAGAGGTAGTGAATGCTAAGGTAATAAAATTACTTGATGTTGGCATTATTTATCCTATTTCTAATAGCTCATGGGTAAGTCCAGTCCAAGTAGTTCCAAAAAAAGGAGGTATGACAGTTGTTATGAATGACCATAATGAATTAATTCCTACTAGGACAGTAACTGGTTGGTATGTTTGCATAGATTATAGGAAATTGAATGATGCCACTAGAAAGGACCATTTTCCTTTACCTTTTATTGACCAAATGTTGGCAAGACTTGCTGGACATGCTTTTTATTGTTTTTTAGATGGTTATTCATGATATAATCAAATTCATATTACACCCGAAGACCAAGAAAAAACCACTTTCACTTGTCCTTATGGTACTTTTGCTCATAGAAGAATGCTTTTGGTTTATGTAATGCACATGCTTCTTTTCAAAGATGTGTGATGGTAATTTTTCATGACATGGTAGAGAAAATTATCGAAATTTTCATGGATGATTTTTCTGTGTTTGGTGACTCTTTTGATGCATGCTTGAAACATTTGGACTTGGTTTTACAAAGATGTGAAGAGACTAACCTTGTTTTGAATTGGGAAAAGTGTCACTTTATGGTACAGGAGGGTATAGTCCTTGGACATAAAGTTTCTCAAAAAGGTATTGAAGTTGATAGAGCAAAGGTAGAAGTGATTGAGAAATTTCCCCCACCATCTTCCGTGAAGGCTGTGAGGAGTTTCCTTGGACATGTAGGATTTTATAGGAGATTTATTAAGGATTTTGCTAAAATAGCTAAACATCTTTCTAATCTCTTAGCTAAGGATATTCCTTTTAATTTTTCTGATGAATGTTTGCATGCTTTTAATATTTTGAAGGAAAAGCTTATAAATGCACCCGTCATGGTGGCACCAGATTGGGATCTACCTTTTGAGCTTATGTGTGATGCAAGTCATAGTGTTGTAGGAGCTGTCTTGGGATAAAGAAAGAACAAAGTTTTTCAAACCATATATTATGCCAGCCACACCCTTTTAGAAGCTCAATTGAATTATACAAACACAAAAAAGGAACTTTTGGTGATAGTATTTGCTTTTGATAAATTTCGTTCTCATTTGATTGCTAACAAAGTTGTGGTTTATACTGATCATTCTGCTCTTAAGTATTTGCTTGCAAAGAAGGATGCAAAACCAAGGTTAATTAGATGGATTTTACTGCTACAAGAATTTGACCTAGAGATTAAAAACAAGAAGGGGATTGAAAATTCAGTTGTTGATCATTTGTCAAGGCTTAAGAATCTTAGCCAAGAGGTAAGTGCACGCCCGATTAAGGAAGAATTTCCAGATGAGCAACTGTACACTATCAAGGTGACATCTTCTCCCTGGTTTGCTGACTTTGCAAATTATTTGGCATGTAATATTCTTCCTCCTGATTTATCTTATCAACAAAAAAGGAAATTCTTTTCTCATGTGAAAAATTATTGTTGGGAAGAACCTTTTCTGTATAGATTGTGTGTAGATCAGATTGTTAGGAGATGTGTCCTTGAAGAAGAGGTATCTAGCATACTTCATCATTGCCATACTCGTGAAGCAAGTGGTCATTTTGGAGCCACCAAAACAGCAGCTAAGGTTCTACAATCAGGTTTCTATTGGTCTTCTATTTTTAAAGATGCATATTCTTTTGTTGTTTAATGTGATCAGTGTCAAAGAAGTGGAAATATTTCTAGGAAAAATGAGATGTCTTTGAACAATATGCTTATATGTGAGTTATTTGATGTTTGGGGTATTGATTTTATGGGACCTTTTCCATGTTCTTTTTCTAATCAATATATTTTAGTAGCTGTGGATTATGTGTCTAAATGGGTAGAGGCTGTAGCATTACCCATTAATGATGCCAGGGTAGTTGTTAAGTTCTTGAAGAAAAATATTTTTACAAGGTTTGGCACTCCTAGGGCAATCATTAGTGATGGGGGAAAACATTTTTGTAATAAACAATTTGAGGCACTTTTAAGTAACTATGGAGTGACTCATAAAGTTGCAACCCCATATCATCCAAAGACTAGTGGCCAAGTTGAGGTTTCAAATAGAGAATTCAAAAGAATTCTAGAAAAGACTGTTAATTCTTCTAGAAAGGATTGCTCATTTAAACTTGATGATGCGCTCTGGGCATATAGAACAGCTTTTAAACTCCTATTGGTATGTCTCCATATAGGTTAGTTTTTTTAAAAAGCATGTCATTTACCTGTTGAACTTGAGCATAGAGAATATTGGGTGATGAAATTTTCAAATTTTGAGATGCAAGCTACAGGTAAAACAAGACTTTTACAATTGAATGAAATGGATGAGTTTTGCCAGAAAGCTTATGAGAATGCCAAAATTTACAAAGAACGCACTAAAAAGTGGCATGACAAACACATTTTGAAGCGTGAGTTTGCAGTTGGTGATAAAGTGTTGCTCTATAACTCTCGACTTATGCTTTTTCCAAGGAAATTAAGGTCCAAATGGTTAGGTCCTTTCACGGTGACAAGAAATTTTCCTTATGGTGTGGTGGAAGTATCTCATGATACAAAAGGCACATTTGTGAATGGTCAATTGTTGAAACCCTACATAGATGGCAGATACAACAAGCATGTGATGGCCATTGAGTTACATAATCCAACTTGATCATCCAAGAACAGTCAAGCTATTGACTATAAATAAGCGCTTCTTGGGAGGCAACCCAAGCATTAAATTCTATTTTCTTTTCTTTTCTTTTATCTTTTGTTTTTTTATTTTATTTTGATATTGTAGATTTCATTATTTAATTTGTTTTCCTATATGACCCAGGTTGATGCAAAAGTATGAAGGAAATTCAACACTCATTGAGATTAGAAGCATCTCAACCCAAGTTTCAACTTCTAATGTTCAACTGCTAATATGGGGAAGTTTCTCTTCTACTTATAATGCATTGAAAATGGTGATAGCTTGAGTTTAGGGGTTGAAAACTGTTTTTGGCTGTTAAATATCTATATATTGTGCTTGATTATGCTTTTACCATTGTTGATTTTAATTAAAAAGGAAATTCCTTGCTATTGAAATTTGGTAACAAAGCTCTCATTTCATGACATTGTGTTAATTGTTATGCCCTGCTTATTCCTAGCATTGTTTTTAGCATGAAATTGAAGGATTTTGGATTAAATATTAAACTGCTCATTCTTAGCAGAGGAAGTTCTAATTGCTTCTTAAGCCTAAAACTTGTTTGTGGTTTTTGAGCAGGCTGTCTATGGGTTCCAAGCAGGCTCAGTGATGAGGGAATTACAATTTGTTGGGTCATGCATTAAAAAAATAAAAAAATAAAAAAAGAGGGTGCACATCACTTATTATGTTCGGTTGTTTTTTTTTTTTTTCAACTTTGGGGTGAATTTGATTTGCTTAATTGCGTATTCTGGCTTATCAACTGTTGTTCCTTAATTTTTGCCAAGTCGTTAAACAAGTTTGGGGGACAAGATTATGAAAACTTGCATGCTAGAAGCCCTTTAATTGAAGACAATTCAACTCCAGAACTCAAATCTCAAATTTTAAAGTGTAGAACCTGAGAAGTCTCTTTTCTTATACTTTTATTTTACATTGAGGACAATGTTTGATTTAAGTTTGTGGGAGAGAATAACTTTTAAGTGTCCATTCTTATATTAGTTTGCATATTTGCATCACATGCATTTTTTTTTTTAGCAATTAGGGTAATTTTTTTAGGAGTTGGTTCAATTAGTGTCAAGGAATTAAATATTCTTGAGTTGGAAATCTGAAAACTTTTAAAATTTTTGAATCTTAAGGAGATACAAAATCTGAAAAATAACATCATTGTGATAAAGTCTAAGTTCATGAGTATTATAATTAATTGATGCGCTAAAATTACCCTGGCAAGTGTACTAGTCACTCCAAGTAATATAATAATGAGAAGAGTGTCGAATTCACGAGGATTGTGTTTGATTAAGTACCAAAATAATTAATCCAAATTTATTTGAACAATCGAAAAGGAAGAAAATTCAATTAAAAAATAATAAAAAGAAAATAACAATTAAAATCAAACTAATCAAGATATGAGGTACTAAGGCATCAATTTCACCATAATCAATTAATATAAATTCTGGATTATCAAATTGTTGAGTGTTATAGTGTTATTGCATGTGATGGCGGATTTCCCTAAATTACTTAACTAGCTTTCTCAAGTCAAGTTAATCTTTTACTGGTTTATTAAACTAATCATATCTATATGTAATTTTAAACAAACTAATGAGCATTAAATTCTATGGAAACCTCTAGCTTAAGAATGGGGAGCTACTACCTCTCTTTTCTTCCTCCACTACCATATGTGAGCTAATTACCTTTCGGTCTCATAGTCTAACACACGGTTTATATTATTATTGGTATAATTTACGCAATTCTTTCTCAAGTTCATGCATAAATCACTATATCAATTGAAAGATGATCAAGTTTTCAATGCATTAAATTCAATAATATAAACTCTTCATGCGAGTAACTTTAATTGAAAATATAAAAATCAAAAAATCTATATTAAATTGATTAGGCTACATCATAACCTTAGTAAAATAAATTAGTTCATAATAAAAATAATAAAATCTAAAATTATAGTCATGAACATAAGAATGTCTAAGGAAAAACAAAACTTGATTTGAGGTAATTGAAATACTTGATTTTCTATTATTGATGGATTCTCTATCTTGATCTCCAAGAATGTCCAAAAGAGGGTTGCCACCAACCTCCACAAAACTCCCCTAATTCTGAATTTGGATGGGTATTTATAGGATTTTACCCTAGTTGGAATAGAAGTAGGACTTGAAGCAGAATAGGAAAGTTGAAATTTGGATGCTGAACGCATGGTATCGACACTCGGAATTACGTGTCAATACAAAACAGGAAACAGAAAGTCTAATTCTGGACGCTTAATGCATGGTGTTGACACCTCGATTATGTATCGACACTAAACCCGTGTCGAGTTTCTGGTCTCTCTTTGCAATTTCTTCAATGGTAAAATGGCAAATCTGGTTCTCCAGCTTTCGTATGATGAGCACTTAGATACCAAACCTCAAGATTCATTCATTGAAGTCCCAAACAGACGCCTTTCTTCTTGCAATTCAATCCCTCAACTTTCAAAAGATGTTAAATTAATCTCAAAAACTCGTATTTTATGCATTCAAGTCCTTTTCTGCTCAAAGATTGAAAACCATGTAAAACTCAGTAAAATCTCATAAAACTCATCCAAATATCAATAACAACAAGGCAACAATTCCACATTAATATATATACAAATTCAACTTATCAATAATTCAATTGAGCACAAGTTTGTGGTGAGAAGTTTAGAAGGAAGACTTAGAGCACCTTAAAAAAAAAAAGGAGAAAAAGAAGCCAATAAAAAAGAGTTAGTTAGTTTCTACTCCAATGTTTCTAGTTGCTTAGTAACTGGGGGTTAGACATGAGACCCATGTCAGCTTTCACGTCAAACTGTGACTTGAATATGAGTATGCAAAGCACTCTAAATTTATGATTTGTTGAGTAACCAGGTGCTTTCATCACAAATGTTACATGTGCTGCACAAATCAGTGTACAAATGGGCCTTCAAATTGTTTGGGCTTTGATAAGGGCTTTTTAGAAGGGCATGATCAGTATAAAAAGGAAGAGGGAATTGGTGGAAAAAGCATCGAGGAAGTAGCCAATAGAGACGCAAGGCGAGTTTGAGGCAAAGCAAGTGAGATTTTTGTGTGAGTGACAGCGAAACCAAAGGCAACCCACTAGGAACACTTCAATTGAAAACAAAGTGACGGGGACAATAGTGAAGACTCCGAGAGGTTCTAGTGTACCAAGAATTGGGTTTTGCCTTCCTACGCTTTACTTTTTCTTTTGTTGAATATGGAATTATGGTTCATCAATTTAATCTCAAATTTTATCATGTTTAGTATGAACTAATTTAGTCATCTAAGGCTACGATGTAGCCTAATCAATTTGATATAAAATTTCATGATTTTTTATACTTTCAAGGTTTATTATTTTATATAGAGTATATATTATTGTTCTTAATGCTTTTTAATGATTGGCCACCATTAAAATTGATTTGGAGAGCATAATTGAGACCGAGAGGAGATTTTATGCAATAGCTTCCAGTAATATATACCATGAATTG
>BPVZ01000276.1:164055-180054 GCA_020521535.1 Rubroshorea leprosula | reverse complement strand
GATCAACTATAAGGACCAATATCGGTCCGGATATATATATTCAGACCAATTTCCTATATATCCGGACCGATATTTCGGTTCGAAAATCCCATTCCTGCAGTAGTGACTTGTTTGAGACAATTAGCCAATACCTTTGCCAACAGTTTATACAAGCAACCAATTAAACTTATTGGCCTATAATCCCTAAGTTCCCTCCAACATAACTTCTTAGGAATCAAAGCTGAAAAAATGAGTTTTATATTTATGTGTTTGTTGGTTAACTTTTCAATTAAATGTTCTAATATATATTTAGAAATAATTTAATTAGTAGAATTTTTATTGTATTACTTACTAATTTTAGGTAAAAAAATTAGAAACAGAGAAACGAAAAAATAGGAAACGTAAAAAGCAAGAAATATGGTAACATGCAAATTAATTAAAAGAGGTCTTCTATTTTACAGCTTTAGTATCAACATATTTCAATCAATAATATTAGTCGAAATATGATTAAATTTTCATATTTTAATTTGATCAAATATTTTGACCATAATATTACTTCATTCGACCAAAATATTTGATCGAACAATTGTTTTAAATTGAAAAAAAAAACTTGATTTTAATTCGGTCAAACTTTTTTACCAAACTATAACTACAAATTATTTCAGTCATGCATATTGAACGAAATAAGGGTTATATATATATATATATATATATATATATAAACCCTTGATCTTTGCCTTTGAAAATTGATAAAATTTTTGAATTTTCTGCTACATTTTATTCGATCAGGAATTCGGACCGAATTAATTTGATAATTCTTTTGGCCCCCACCTTGATTGTTAAATTTTTTGTCGAAAAGGTTTGAATTTTTCACCTTTTTATTTAGGTCAGTATTATTGTCCAAAATAATACCCCGTTTATAAAAACATCAAGCCAGAGTCTTCATATCACTTCTCTTACTTCTCTTTCATTTCTTTCTTCTCCAACTTCAACTCTTTTCTTTACCCCTTATTCCTCTAGCTTTCAACAATTCTCTTTAAATTTTCATTACTTCTTTATGTCTTCATCTATTTTTTTTTTCTTTTTATTGTTCATCACTATTCTTGTTTCTTTTCCTTAGTATTTTATTTTTAGGTGTTATTCATATTCTTTACATATTTTTCTCCAAAACTAATACTAATTCCTTCCTTTACCATCATTTGTCTTACTTTCATTTTTTAATTATTTTATATTGTAAAGTGTGTTTATTTTCTATAATATTATGTTTTTGGTGTATTAATTGTGTACTAATGATTTAATTTTTCATTTTCAAGGTTCTTTAAGTTGGTGAACAATGGGATAGAATTTTGGAGGTAATTTTATTATATGATTCGATATTTTTCCTTAGATTTTTATTTTTTTTATATATTTAGTTAATTTGTTTGTATGCTTTAATTTATATGCTTTTATTTGTGGTTATATATATGAATTTGACTTATTTTTGTAATTATGTTGAATACCTTTTGCAAATGCTAAGTATTTTTGAGTTCTTTTCATTTTTTTATATATTTAGAAATTTAATTATAATTATTAGTAAATAAATCAAATAATAATTAAAAACTATATATGAAAGGCCAATAAATTAAATAAATAAGAATTGTATATAATTGGTGATACTAAAAAAATTAATACCAAATTTTATTATAGTATTATCATCTAAATTAAAATTCATTAAATAATTTTATTTTATTTTATTTTTTGCAATCTGCCACCACTAAAAAACAAGGCAAAATTGATAAACTTATAATCCATAGCTAAAATGCTATCGTTTATTTTAACATAATTACTTTTGTTATCTTAATTCCAATTATTATCGACTGTTTATACATTCTATAAAAAAGTTGTTCGATTACATGCTTATAATTGATAGTAACGTTGATTGTCAATTATATTTAATTGATAGTTTTTGGTTGTGATTATATAATTACTATAATCATAAGAATAGTTGACTATTATAGTTCGAACGACGCTGTTTCTGGGTTATAGGCCCGATGACAGGTACAGTCAACCGCCTTGGCTGTTAGTCGGTTATGAATATAACCAATTGCCATTTCTGTCGGTTATAAAAATAAATAATAGAAATGGCTGTTAGTTATAACCGATTATAAGGGTGGTGTTATTGCCACAGCCACTAATGTTAATGCCACAGCTTTTTTTAGTTATTTGACCATTAACCCACGCGGCGAAGGTAGTGACTGCTGCAAGTTGGATTCAAACGAGGGGTATAATAGTCAAATAACTAAAAAAAGCTGTGGCATTAACATTAGTGGCTGTGGCAATAACACCACCCCGATTATAACCCCTAAGTCCTTTTCTTCCCCCATTTCTTCTTCTCCGTTCTCGGTAGATCTATTGTCATCTCCGACGATCTCTGCGCCCCTTTTACCATCGCCGTTTGTGGTTGCTTGAGTAGGTCATCTTTGCGCCTTCTGGTTTCCAAATCTCCTTGCCGTTCATTAATTGCCTCTTTCCCTTTGTTCTCTATTTCTTCTCCTTTCTCGGGAGATTTCCCCATTTCTTCACCTTTCCCAGTAGATTTCCCCATTGATTCTCCTTTCCAAGTTGATCTGCTGTCATCTTCGGTGATCTACGGGCCCCTTTTGCTGTCTTCGTTCGTGGGTACGTACTTGAGTAGCTTATCTGTGCACCCTCTGTTTTCCGAACCTCTGTGCCGGTGACGGTAGATTTGCTGCTCTATCTGTCTTTTTCTGGGTTTTTTTTTTTTGGGTTTTTCCTTTAATTTACTCTTCTGGGTCTCTGCCATTTAACTAGTTTTTTTTTTTTTTTTTCTTGTAGATCTATGTATGCACCATATCCAACCTCTACTGCCTCCATGCCACCCAAATGAGGTAACCCACCCACTACTGTTAACTTGCCTGCAGGAGCATGTTTATTTCTCTCAAATTATTGATTTTGGGATTGAGATTGAGATTGAGATTGAGAAATGTATACTCATTGAAGTGTTATTTTTATTATATATGTATATATAAAGTTAATTATTTTAAATTATTTATTTGCAAGACTGAGATTGAGATCTGTATTAATATTGAACTAGAATTGTATTTTTATTGATTTTCTTTATATAAATTTATTTATTTCAAATTTGGACTTGGATCTACAAGAGCCTGTTTTTCCATTTTTTTAGATCCAAAATCCAGTGTTCACTGCCTCTACCTCACCACCCTTGGCAGAGACTACCCCTGACTCACCCCTTGTCGCCCCTTGGATGGTCAATTTCTTCACCGAGAATTTGGAGCATTTTGCCATAGTTTTTAGATTTACAGTAACTTATCTTTTGTTCACTTTACAGATTTTAGATCCAAATCCAGCCTGTACATCATTACTGTACCCACCGCTAGAGGTAATTGGAATTTATTCTATGTATAAGTTGTTTCTTCTAATTTTTTTAGATTTTTTTTCTGGATTAGACCAAAAAGATGAAAAAAATCAAAAACTCCACAGTAACATTCAAATGCAAAAATAGAAGAAACCACAAATGTATTTATACACTTATGCCATCCTTTGCATGAAGGTTTTCCCTTTTTGGGGTTTTACAATGTTTTAACGTTGTGAAGTTAGTGTTGCAAATTTGATTTGATAAGGGGTAACATAATAATATTTTTGACACATAAGCAATTAATAGTTTAGTTTGATAGATCTTATTGTCAATGGCATATTCTTTATGAATGATGCACATCATAGTTACAAATTGTCATGGTGAAATGTTAAATTATGAATTTGTGATGGGATGCAATGAGATGACATATTTTTTCTTATTAAATTTGTACATATAAAGTTAGGGATTTCGAAGCATTGTGTGTGAGATTGAGGTTGAAAATGATTTTGAGATTGAGGTTGAGATGCATTTAGGTATTGAACTAAAGTGATATTTATATTTAATTTCTATATATAAAGTTAGTTATTTGAAATTATTGATTATGAGATTGAGATTGAGATGTGTATTAATATTGAATTATAATGATATTGATACTGATTTTCTTTAAATAAAGTTATTTATTTCAAATTTGGATATGGATCTACAGAGCCCATTTTTCTCTTTCTTTTTAGACCCAAAATCCAGACTTCATTATCTCTACCTGACCACCCCAAGCAGAGAATGCTTCTACCTCTCCCCTCCTCGCCCCTTGGATGGTCAGGTTTCTTCACTGAGAATTTGGAGAATTTTGCCATGGTTTTTGGATTTACAATAACTTATCCTTTGTTCTCATTGTAGATTTTAGATCCAAATCTAGCCTGTACATCATTACAGTACCCATTGCTAGATGTAATTGGAGTTTTTTTCTATATATAAGTTGTTTCTTTCAATTTTTTTGAGATTGAAATATTTAGGTTAATTGAAGTGTTATTTTTATTAAATTTGTATATATCAAGTTTAGGGATTTTGGATTGTTGCATTTGAAATTGAGGTTGAGCTGCGAATGGCTATTGAACTATGGTGATATTTATATTGAATTTTAATATATATAGTTATTTATTTCAAATTATTGATTTTGGGGTTGAGTTTGAGATTGAGATTGAGATATGTATGCTAATTGAAGTGTTATTTTTATTAAATTTGTATATAAAAAGTTTGGAATTTTGGAGTGTTGCGTTTAGGATTGAGGTTGAAATTGATATTGAAATTGAAGTTGAGGTGCATATGGTATTGAACTAGAGAATCTTTTTATTGAATTTTTATATATAAAGTTATTTATTTGGAACTATTGAGATTGAGATTAAGATGCCCATTGATTGTTGAAGTAGAATGACATTTGTATAAATTGAATTTATATATAAAGTAATTTATTGCAAATTATTGAAATTGAGTTTAATATGCGTATGGTTATCAACATGTATGGTTGTTGACTTTTTTATTTGATTATTATGGTTAATATGTTAATATACATTGTTAAATTGAAATTTAGATTAGGTAATTAAATGGAGGACTGTAATTGGATGGATCGTCGTGTAAATAATCGTGGTTTTGTTACAAATGAATTTAAAGATGGGGTGTAATTTTTTGTGAAATTTGCTTTCTCTGGACCCCAGACAAAATCAGAGATCAAGTGCCCTTATTCAAAATATAGATGTAGGAAATGAGGGAACCCTAAGGTTGTCTTAGTGCATTTGTGTAAGCATGAGTTTATAAACAACTATTATACATGGTATGTTCATGGAGAGACATTTAACAATCTAACAAGAAGCTTTGCGAGGAATCTTTAAACTCACAGTTTGTTAGGAATGAGCCGAATGCAAGGTACCATGAAATGTCAGTTGATGCAATGGGTTTACAGCATGAATACAATAAGGGGTTAATGGTTGAGGAGCTAAATAGTAAGGCAAAAGAATTTTATAATCTTTTTCATGCTACAGAAGTTCATATAGGTAAAGTGAGGAGCAGTCTGTGATTGTTCTTTCATAGATGGTAAAAATGCTAAGCATGAAGACTCTTTATAATATGAGTACTGCCAACTGGGAGATTGCATTGTTATTGAGTCGAAAGTTGTTAAGTGCAGAGGACCAAGAAAAGGTGCCAAAAGATTTTTATAGTGCTAAAAAAATTAGGGTACAAGAAAATTGATATTTGCATCAATGATTGTTTTTTATACTATGAATAGTAAAGTATAAATTTAACTGTTTGTTCGGTGTGGAGATTCTCGTTATGAACCAAGAAACCTGGCTATAGTGTGGCAGAAAGTAGTTTCGAGAAAATCTGTGGTACCTTCCAACATGTCTAGGAAAATGGTGGAGCACATAATATGGCATTTGAAATGCCATGATGATTTTGATGAAGTTACTCACCCTACAGGTTGTTAAGCATGGAAGCACTTTGATGAAATTTATCTAATATTTGTTGAACCTAGAAATGTTAAACTTGGGTTGTGCACAGATGGTTTCAATTTGTTTGACTCTTCTACAGCAGCTTACTCTTGTTGACTTGTTTTCATTACAGTCTATTACCTTCTGCTTGAATTGTGCAGAAATTTGGAGTATATATTCTTGTCCTTGATAATTGTTGGACCTAAAAGTTCAGGGAAAAACATTAATGTCCTACTTAGGCCATTAATTGATGAACTTAATGATTTAAGGACAAATGGGATTGAAACTTATGATAGTTTTAGAAAACAGAATTTTATCACGAAAGTTGTATTATTATGGATTATAAGTGATTTTCTAGGTAGCATATTGTTTAGTTGGAGCACACATTGGAGGTTGTCTTGCCCTTATTGCATGGAGGACAACGCTTTTCAACTTTAATTTGGGAGGAAAACGTCATTTTTTGATTGCCATCATCAATTTCTACCTTCTACACATCCATTTTGTAGAGATAAACAAAATTTCTATGTAAACAAGATTGAAACAAGCCTTCCACCCCCCCCCCCCCAAGACTAGATGGCCATTTGATGGAGAAGCAAGTTAACGAGTTGCCTGACATTATCTTTGGCCAGTCACTTTGTAAGCAATCAATCTCGGGATTTGGTGTTTTCCATAATTGGGTAAAACGTAGCATATTATGGGAATTACCATATTGGAATGATTTATTGATTTGTCATAAACTTGATGTCATGCATTGTATTTTTTTTTTAATAACATTAAAAATATTGTTGTGAATGATAAGGGTTGTATGAAGCATAATCCAAATGCTAGAATGGATCTGCAGCTGTATTGCAATAGCCCTGAATTGGAATTGGTACCTCAATATGATGGAATGGGTTTAAACCCAATGCAACGTATGTTCTTACTTGAGAGCAATAAGCTCTTGTTTGTCGGTGGCTGAAGGATATGAGATTTTCAAATGGGTATGCATCCAACATAACAAGTGTGAAAATGCATGATTTTTGATTGTTTGAAATGAAAAGTTATGCTTGTTTGAAATGAAAAGCTATGATTGTCATGTATTCATGCAACATCTTTTGTCAATTGCTTTTCGTCATCTCCTTATTGATGAGGTTTAAGTTTAACGTCCTTTAATTGATGTTAGCAACTTTTTTAGAGCTTTGTGCTTCAACTATTCTAGCTAGTAACAGAGTGTCAGGAAAAAATTGTGGAGACCATTTGCAAGTTAAAAAAAATATTTTCTCCAGCATTCGTTGATTTGATAAAGCAGTTGACAATCTGTTTACCATATGAAGCAAAAGTTGGAAGACCTGTCTAATTTCATTGGATATACTTTTTTGACAGGTATATTTTTTCTAATTTATTTGTATCACAATAACATTTTTGAGCATACTCTATTATAATCTTATTAATTAATTTTGTTATTTTTAATAGAAAAATGCATAATCTTAAGAAGAAAGTGTTAAATAAAAATCATATTAAAGTGTCGACGTGTTGGGCTAACATTCTTTCAGAAATTTTTTTCTTTTGCTCGCATTATTTTGGATCTGATATAGAAATTAAATTAAACCACCTACCAAGAAACATTGTTAGTAGAAATGATAATATAGATGATTATTTATCTGTCTTTAGAAATCAAGGTTAACCTCTTGGTGGGGGGAGAAATGAGTGGGCGGGCATTGTCACCAAGGGAATTAAAGGCACCAGAACTTTATGTTTTGCTTAATTGCGAGGAAGTAAATCCATGGATTGCATATGTTTTATTCTAACTTTTCTTTATTTAGGTTAATAAAATTTATAGGTTATTTACTCACTTCTTAATGTAGGCTTTTCAATTCTCAAGTGTGTTCATAAAACGACAACTTGAGCTTATTTCCTTATTTAAAACAACGGTGAGTCATTCATTATGGTAATTTGTATTATTAAGATTTCAATTTTAATTTTATGAAAAATACAATATTCAATACTTCTATAACAAATGTAGGTGTATAGCGAAAGATATGAGGTTGATTTATGCCTATTGACTTTAGTAACTGGACTAGTCAATAATGTTAGGGTATATAATTGTTATTGGGTTAATAGATTCTGGTTTCATACTGTCTCTTATGAAAAAACAAAATGACCTTGAATAGTGGGGTCTGTGTCATGGGAACTACTTTAAATGACGATGAGTTAGATTATCATGGGTAATTCAAAGGAATTATTGAGCTACTCTATTTTGACTCTCTTCCTCAGTTAGTGATATTGTTTAATTGTGACTAGTATGATTTCAACAAAGGTTTTGTGATCCATTTGTCAGCTCGTATAATTAACATAAATCTTCAATTTAAACTACAGACAAATAAACCTTTCATCTTAAAAATCAAGTCCAACAAGTGTTTTACACCTCTTATCCCATCTAAAAGTTCTCATAGGAAAAGGTGGTATGTTGCATGTAAGATTAGGGTAAGAGCAATAATTGATAGTTCATCTCTGAGTAATGGTGTAAATGATTATTATCAGGATGGGGATCCTCTTATGCCAGAGTCGGTGCAACCATCAACTATTTTAGATGATTATGTTCCGCTTGCATCTTTGAGAGGAGAATGAGTGGTGATTCATGAGGACATGCAATTTGTTGTACTTATGATTTTGATAATTATAAAACATATTTGAATGACTAATTTGTTCATTTAAGTGTATAGTTAAACTTTCAAAAGATTACAAAATTAAGTAAACTTGAATTGCATTAAATTAGACCAAAAAACTTGTAATTTGTGCAGAGAGTTGGCTTTAGAAATCTACAGCTAGCTCTGGTGAACAAAACTGCAGAGAATCGGCTTTAGAATTTGCAGCTAGCTTTATGGGCGAAAGTTCTAAACTTGTAGTTTGGTGTACATGGAAAACAGACACAAAGCTGGCTTTAACTTTGCAGCCAGTTATGATTGTGCATTTCTTACACAATGATCAAGTTATTTAAAGATTCTTTAATCTGTTTTAAAGTTGGATTTTCAAAGCTGGCTTTATATTTTTACAGCTAACTCTTGAGAAAAATAGAATGCACTGGAAGGCCGCAAAGTCGGCTTTCTAAAGCCGCCTATAGAGTCAAAGCTAGCGTTACTGACAAGTCTGCAATTTGAACTTACTCGATTTGCAGAGCATTTAATGACACCAAACAGCTAGAAATGGCTATTTTGACCAATGGCTATAAATATAGTTGGTAATAGATCTAGAATAAGTTTTTTAAGCATTGTGTTAAATATCTTTGCCTATCAACTTGTGCTTTAACTTGAGTTTTTGATCTTTCAATGATCTTTGCTTGTAATCCTCTTCCTGTTCAATTTGTGTTATCTTGAAGGTATGATTATTCCTTTAAAAGAGCTATTTGTGGAGAGGATTCTTGAGATTTATCTTTAAAGGGATGAGAATTGAAATTGAGTGATTTCTTTTAAGTCACCTTTGTTTCTTTTAGTGGAGAATGTGAAGGAAATTCTTGCTGAGTGAAGCTAAGATAGAGAATTAGGCTCCAAGTGGTTGGATCAAACCTTTATAAAATTATTGTGCAAGCTCTTCTTCTTTACTCTTTTTAATTTTTGTTTGGTGGTTGCAAAGAGCTGAAAATTTTTTTAACTCCAATTCACCTCCTTGGAGTGCATTGAACCAACACAATTATCTTATTAGGCTAAACAAAATAAGGAAGAATGTGTGGATGAGGATAATGAGGATGATGAGGATGATGAGGGATAGCACGAGTTTGAGGGGTGAAAACATTAGAAGAAGAAGTTTCAAATTACTTAATTGAGAGTGATAGTGTCTAGCTATATTTGGTTTGGCCATAGCTATATTTTGTTTGACATTTTTATTGAACTAAACAAATGATGGATGACCATTTATATTTTGTTTGTGTTATTAAAGTAAGACGTTGTTTATATTATATTATATTTATATAATGTACATATATATTTTATTTATATTAATAGTTATTTAAATTTATACTTGTTTCGCCCCAAAACTGGGAGCGAAATAGACACTATATATTTGTGAAGGGATCCCACAAATGCACAAGACTTGAAATTTGCTAAATTCATAACTAACATTTCACATAATTTTAGATCAATATTTTAAAATAAAATTTAGTTTACAAAAGAATGATCTATATCTTAAAATCTATGTTTAAGATACCTGAAATGGTGGATGAGGAAAAACTATATGAGATAACTCAACAAAAATATGGATAGTCCTTATTTAAAGTCAAAGCATGCTAGATAAATGATTTAAACATAAACCAGAAAAAATATCTTAGTGATAAACCATTAATACAAAATAAAATTCAATAGTTGTCTCATCAATTAATCATGACCAGTGTTTAATAAACTCTCACTAGCAGACGTCAGTAATAATTATTGTATTATCCCACTAGCAGGAATACAGAATGAATTTGTTCTACATATATATGTGTCGACATGTACTATCGTTTGCAAACACTCACTAGCAAACGTTAGTAATCATGACTATATTAGAGGCAAAACCATGCAGGAGTTACTGAAAAATCCATAATTTATAAACCAATTTCAAGTTATCAAAACAACTCAATAAACTCTAAGTAAACATGCTCAAATTAATAAATGATAACAATGTCATTTTAAACCAATCATGCTCGCTTTTGTATAAAATGGGTTTAGTTTCGTTACCACTTAAAAAAAAAAAAAAAGTTACCACATCAATGAATAAACAAAATTACAATATACTCCATTTAACTTATTTCGTTCCTAATTCCAAAATCAAGTTTCTACCCAAAGAAACTTCCTCCTACACCTCTCGGTCACTTCTACACATTGAAACTCCATTAATATATGTATATATATTTTTATGCATATTCATAATTAAAACAAGCTTAAAATAACACCAAAATACCCTACATATGGTGGGTTTACAAGGCAGATTTACTAGACAAAATAAAGTGAAAAAATATGAGAAACCAAGGTCAAATCTACCCCAAAACAACAGCACAAAAGCTAGGTAGTAAGGTGGGGATTTTTGCTATTTAAAATAATCCCAAAATGCTTGGAAAAAGCCCTGAATAACAGGAATTTTCTGGGCAAAAATAGCAGGGATTTATGGGCAAATAGTAGCAGCAAAACAATGTAGAAAGAAACAAAAAATGGGCAGCATTCAAGCAAAAAATGTAGTAGCAAAAAGGCAGCTAAAACAAAGCAATAACAAGGGGTTTTAAAATAGGGAAGCGGTAATTAAAAGTCTACTTAAACTATAATGCAATGTAACAAAGATAAAGTGGGAATAAAACAGAAAAGAGAGCGAATTTCTGTCAAGTTCTGGTCAGATTTCGAATTGGAATTTCCAACAGAATTCACGCCTAGAAATTGAGTGATCTAAGTTGAGTGGTCAACAGATAAATGATAACCCTGTGTCTTAACATTCGATAGCATCAAGAATGACCTTAATCTGACATCTATAGAAAGAGTTATGACTAAAATACTAACACAAGGTTGGGCTGCCAGTTAAGTCTGCCTGTGGGAATCGGTCTTGCAGCATATTTTTTACTATGAAACAACTGAACTGGGTTAAACGTCCAACAGAAAAGTTTTAGGGATATCTCTTAACTTTCTATAAAATAAAAAATGAATTTAATTCAATATCTACGAAAAGAGTTATGGTCAAAACACTGCAGTAAGGTCATGTTGTCAGAATTTTCCAATCAAAGGAATCAGATCTAGTGGCACTAAGGCAAAATTAAAGAGGAAAATTATAGAAAAATCCCAAAATTGAAAACCATAAAAGATTAGAGTTAACCCAATTCCAATTAAGGATGAACAGATGAGCAATAAGGCTGATTTCTTGCCATGGATAGCAACCCAACACAGACCAATAGATTTGGAAGGTATTAGCAACCAGATATGGATTTTTTTTTATCATTATTTGAGAATCATAAACTCATAAATCTCTAAATCTTGCTAAGAGAAGAAATAAAAGGCCAACTCTCACCTGGTTCTTAGCGAAAAGAGGCTGGGCACAAGCTAGGGATTGTGGAAGCAAAGCTCTGGTGAGGAGCTGGGGAAAAACACGCATAATGGCAGGGAGAGAAAAAGAAAAAAAATTAGTTCAGCCCCTTTTATTGCCAAATTTACTCTTTTAACCCCCTTTAGGTTTGTAAATTTTAGTTATTAGACCCAACAATAATAATTCCTCTCATATAAATCCCTAACTTAAATTTAAATCCACTTATACTAATGTATTCATGTATACATATATACATCTAAAATTTCAGAAATTGCAGAAATTTTTGGGATATTACGATACTTACATTTTATGTTAACTTTATATATTTATATATTATATATTTTTTATTATTTTATATTTATATGGTTCATTTATAAATATTTTTAAATATTTGAGAAGTTGGTAAGAACCACTTTAAATGATAAGAGTAAGATCTGAATTCTAGGTTTGTGTCATACTCATATACATATGTACTTCAATTAAGTTGATTTAAAGGGCATTAATTTAATTAAAGTTAGCTTAATTTGTGGAATCTGTGCAATAGATGGCAGCCAAAAATGTTAGTGGAAAGAAACAGAAAAATTAATCATGAAGAATAAATTTTGGTCCCAATTCTGGTAATTGTTAAGGATGAATTGGTCCCGCTCAAGACATGAATATATATGATTATGAGTAGCTAGCTAATATTAAGGCCACCAAACTTAAATTATTTAATTAATAATGAACATTTTAGAGATACACCTTTATGCCTTTATAAAGCTAATTAATATAGCATTTCATTAGAAGATTGGCATATACTAGAAGCATTTCATGGACATATATTTGAATGTCCAACCTTTGATCTAAAAATTAAGTATCTATCTTTTGTTGTTTTCCCCTAATATTCAGAAAGTGCTAGATGACAAAGATTAGCTCATTAATAACATAAAATTATAAAACTATAATACCTAGCATAACAAGCATATGATTTAAGTAGTAGTATACTAATTATCAATGTCTTCTGTAATATTTCTAGACTGAGAGAACAACAGAAAAATTCATATTAAAATTATTGGATTTTTGGTGGTGAAAAGGGGGGAGAATGAGACACCCGAAATTCCCTATTTTGGTGAGGTCATAACCCATCTTCATTCATCTTTTGCCATTATATAGCAGAAATCTCAAAACACATTAAAGTGTTGTCTACCTAATAAAATAATTTTTTCGATCTTAATACATTAACTAATTTCTGCAACTCTATGTGATTGATACTGTGGTGTTGGTGCAACTCTTACTTCTTTTCATTTTCTGCCACTGTGTTGCAGCTTTGACACAGCTCCAACAAAAACATCAGTCACCCCATAGAAAACTTGAAAAAAAACAAAGGGAAATTAAGAAGCAATTCAAATTGGACAAAAATGTCATTTTCAACCCTTGTTTTTATGCAGGCCTCGAATGGAAACAACGTTTCTTTAAGTCTAATAAATAATGGATTGGAAAAGCTATTGTGCACAGGATTGTGTAATAAAAAAGGCTTGTATAACCTAGTTTCTTAGGTACATGTTAAAATTTGTCAATTAAGATATTTTACTTAATTTTACATAAATTTTCATATTAGATTCATAACTTTTCATAGATTTTAAGTATAAATATTATATTATATTTTTACATTGTATATAATATTTTATTTGAATCTTATTCCATATGTTACCAATACATGGTAGTTAATTAAGTGATGATAACTAGTGAAATCACTTGCCAATTAATACTACATTCCTTAGATTTACATGAAAGGCATAGGTCCACACAAATGTAGAAGAAAGCACTAGTGCTAACACCTAACCTTTTAAACCCAGCTACTCCTAATGTTTAAAACCCAAAACCTGACACTAGCATAAATGAGAAACCATAATAAAAGAGCGTAATAATAATGCAGCCTAGATATGTACGGTCCACAAAAGTCCTTGAAATCCATCTCTCTCTCAAACTCTAACTAGTGCATTCCCACTTAAATGAGGAATAGACATTCAAAGCTTCTTCACAAATTAAGGAGAAAAAAAAAAGAAAAAAAATTCCCCCATTTAAAAAGGTAGTTGGTCTTTGCGTTAAGATCATCTAGATTGGGGATGGTACATATTAGTCACCATGTTAGTGACTTCTAGTTGAGTGGTTGATTTCATGCTGATATAATGAGAAATAGGTAACAACATAGAAGAAAGGACTTTAACAATGCTTTGGTAGAGTGGCAAAGGTTCATTGGCGTAACAGATAAATCAGAGATGTCCAAGGCAACATGGCATAAAATCCACCAATTAATCCACCATTCAACAGATTAAAAGAAAGTAAAATGACAAAAAATCTCACAAATTATATTAAATATATTATAATTATATATTTAATTATATTAACAGTTTATGTTATCTTTATATATTTATATATAATACATTGTATTTTTTTATATTTATATGTTTATTTATTCTATTTATAGTATCTTTAAATTTTTGTATTATGATTCATAAAAGTTTTGGTTATCTCTATGAACTAAAAGCTTATGTATTTTTATTATTTTGTGTATACAGATTTGGGACAAGGTACTCGAGGTGAATTATCTTCTAAAGAACCAAGTAATACACTAGATAAGGCACAAAAGCAGCTTTGGCATCTTATTCGTGGGCCTCCTAAGGCTGTCCCCACACAGCAGTAGTTGCCTAGTTTAAGCCACCCTCTCTCGAGGCAGTAGCTGCAGCAACAATAGCCCACTTGGACCCAGCGAGCCACACAGCTACAACAACAACAGTTGCTTACTTTGACCCAACCACCCTCATAAGTGCAGCAGTAGTAGCCTCCATTGCCTGATCAAGAGCTTGGTGATAAGGCACCAATGGAGGAGGATGCAGAGGAGCTAGTTGAAGAGCATAATTTAGAGACTGAGCTTGTTGTTGAGTTTGATAAGCTTAATCCTGAGTTGGATGCTGCACTTGAGGAGGAGCCATCTTATGCTGTCTAGAAGATAGGACGTGCATGGATAAGCAGGATGAAGCACTTAGCAGACCCAAGTCAAAGAAAACTGCTTAAAATGAATCAGTGTGGGTTATTTAGCAATGAGAGATTTGGCAGGATAGTAACAGTTATATGGAAGTTTTTATATGATGAACCAGTGTTTTTGTCGACTAATTGGCCATAGGAAAAGAAGAGGCTTGCTTGGGAGATGTTCCCTGTATGAAAATAAGATTACATATTAATAGATTTTGATATGATTATTACAAATTTCCAATTGCATTCTTCCAAGCTTATTTGTTACTTGCAATAGATTATATTGGTGGTAGGTGACATACTTTTTATTAGCTCTATAAAGTGGGAGCACTATCTTAGTTAGTATCAAATTGAAATGCTTAGGTTAAAACCCTGTTTTGGTCCCTGAACTATTGTACGGACCCCCGATTTGATCCCTAAACTAAAAAAATTCCTGATTTGGTCCCTACTGTTTACCATTTTAACCCCGATTTGGTCTTTCCGTTAAATATTCACCTACGTGTCTTGTTACTTGACGAAGAAAAGGATGACATGTTAAAACATTTTGACACCTAGGATGACAGCGTGGTAAGGAAATGAGATGGTAAAAAATTACCTTAAAAAAAATTTTTTTTTTTCTTTCTTTGTTTTTCTTTTTACCCTTTCTTCTTCCTCTCCCTTTCCTTTCACCTTCTGCAAACCCTAACATTTCCTAATATTAAATCTGAGAATAACACAACAAACCAACAGATAAAAATCAATAGATCTTTTGATCCAACTGCAGTTGGGTTGGAAACAAAACCCAACGCTTGCTAGGTTTAAAATCGAATCTAGAACCTGCAAAAATATATGAGGATAACACAACAAATAACAAATCTATAAATAGATCAAACTCAACAGATCCATCGACCCAACGACTGCTAAGTTTGAAACAGAACCCAACAGACAACAGATCAATGGAACTCAACAGATCCATTGACCCAACGGTTGCTGGGTTCGAAACGGAACCCAGTGCCTGCTGGGTTCAAATCAAACCCAGCACCTGCAGGAACCCAGCTTGAACACAGTGCCTGCTGGGTTCGAAATCGAACCCAGCACCTGCAGGAACCCAGCGGCTGCTGGGTTCGATTGCTTGCTGGGTTCGAAATCGAACCC
>BPVZ01000276.1:139589-163955 GCA_020521535.1 Rubroshorea leprosula | reverse complement strand
TAAATATATATATATATATATAATATTTATAAGTAGAAAACAAAAAGGACTTGGATAGTTTGATTATGATAAACAAAAAGGGAAGAGTCCAGTTCTTATATCATTTTACATGGTAACATAATTTTATGTATAAAATGCACAGTACAAAAACCCATAGTTTCCCTTACAGCAGCACTTAAGGTTTTCTTAAACTTCCTGTTGGTTTTGGCTTGCAGAGCCATTTTCTTTCCCAATTTTTCCTCCATCTGGTACCAGAAAATTAGAATTCAAAACAGTTAGTTAAGTCTTATTTGGAACCATGTTTATACTTCTATAGACAAAGTTATGGATTTTTAATGAGTTCCACTTAGATCTTTAATTTGATATATATACATATATATATTTATTTATTTATTTTTATTATCTTTCAACAATAGCTTGTCAGGGCTAGCCAGTCATATCAGATTCTGGTTTTGCTCCCTAACCGCCTCAACCTCATGAAATTAATATTCAAGTATAAAATTAAAACTTATAAAATCTTACACCTTAGGACATGGATGTTTCAAGTTATCAATTGATTTTCATATGAATGAGTTTGAAATAGTTGAGATCTTGATTATTGTGATGTTGCTGCTTAGAATTTGGTATGAGTGGTCATGATATAAATGTGTTTGATATTTTAAATGTTCTTGATATTTTAAATGTTCGTTTTCTTTATGATTAATAGGGAGAAAGTTGATATTCTAGGGGAAACTCTACCTTTTTTTCTATAAAACCAAATATATTATCAATTAATTTAATTAATTTTAATATTACAGAAGACATATTGTTGGGAGGAAGATGATGCTCATGTATATAGAATTTAGGGAAAGCACTACCGGAATTGTTTTTAGGACGAGCTCCATTTAGTCGAAAGAAATGGGAACATTAAAGAAATTACCTAAGTTCATGCACAGAGAGACCTTCAAAATATTGCTAGTAAAGTGAAGGAGCCCACAATATATAGAGTTACAAGAGAGGGGTCCGCTAAATTGAGTGAAGGGTTCCCGTGTGACTCACACTACTGGTTGCATTTCAATAGGGATCCATAAAGATCGATTGGTTGGTATTATGTGCCTTTTTATGTATACTTTTATATATAATGCTAAATGTTATAAATTTTTAATTTTATTGATGTTTTTAATAGGCAACAAAAAGAGGGAGAGTTAGGCCATCACAGTTATAGACCTACCTATATACTCATACGACTCGCAAGCCTGAAGGTCAAGAAGATGCATCACTAGTTTGGGTGTGTCAGAAGTTGAGTAGACATATGTAAGTATCAAATTCCTTGATGATAATTATTATATATAATTAATATTAACACAATTTAAAGTATTCTAACTAATGAAAATTTATATTTGAAATAGAATGCTGCTCACCAAAAGTACGTGGAGAAGTATGGGCCCAACAAAGAGGTATGGCCAGGGTGGGATCCAGAAATTTGGAAAGATACGGTTGGATCCCCTAAAAAGGGTTAGATGAGAGGGTTGTCCATACTTTAGGACCTAGCAAAGCATGGCATATCGTGGCGATGATATGAGAATAGAGAGGCCTCATTCTCTACCACTAGGATGCTTATGACGTAAGTCCATTAGTTGCAGTTTGAGCTTGCATAAGTTCGGTAAGAAATGGTGGAGCAAGTATAATCAAAGATCGCATGTATTCAGTCAAAGGTATCGTAGAGAGTTTCAAAATTGGAGGTCGCTTTTGATAGGAGATTTCATGAGCATATTACATTACTTAGCCAGCACTATGCGTTTATAGGCTTTTTGCCGTCACAGACTGTTGGTCCTTCACAGGCTGGTGGTCTTTCACAAGCTAGTGGGTCCAAATTTGATCATTTATCACCACCTACTTAGGTAAGATGTAGAAGAGAATTAATTAACCTTTAGAAATTGAAATTGAGTTAATCTTGGTGACTCTGGCAATTATAGGTGGACAATTAGAATTCGATTGATTTTCATTCTCTGCACATAGAGTAGAAAAGAGAAGGAAAATAATACCATACTTTACATGGGAATGTAGGATGGATAATTGGAAGTAGCATTGATGTATCCTGGTGAAATAGTAGCAACTAGTATTAATTATTTTGGCTAGAGAAAGACTCTAAAAACAAAACTGAGTCACTGTCATCTTTATCTTGTTCTGGCCTCACTTTCACCTTTGGGTACACTTGGATTAATTCCAAAAACAGAACAAACAAAAGATTCATGTTAGAATAGCTAATATGCCAAGAGCTTCTGAAACATAGAAAGAATTAAAGACCTTATTGAATGAGAAGAGAAAACTCACTTTTCTTCCACTATTGTGTCTTGTTTTTGGAGTTGGGAGTCTGAATGACAGTATATATGGTATGGCATATATTTTTGCTCGTTTCCTAGTTTTTGAGGTTTAACTTGCTAGTCATTTAAATCTAGAATTTTTTTGCTAAAACTTTCTTATGTTTTGAACTAGGTGTCTTACTATTTGCCAATTTAGGATCTGTTGTAGCATTTTCATGTTCTGGAGCTAGTACTTAGTTAAGAACTAAAGAGTGAGGGATTTTTCTTGATCCAGTGTGGGAGTTCTTTGGGTCCTATCGTGTTAGCCATTCCTATGTTAAAGAATTGTTAGAACTAGTCGCAGACAAATCTTTGTCTCAATTTGGTGTTTATGGAATATGGAAAGATACCATTCATCACATTGGAAGTATTAGATTTGAATTTCTCTAAAACTTTGTAGGGGAGTTTTGAATGCATACAATTTATGATGAGTTCAGCTCACCACATTTGAGTAGAGTTTTGCTCTCTACATGTGGATAAAGTGGTTTGCATGTGCTCAATGTAGTAATTGGGTCATAGATCTAAACCAGTTTTGGCTATGTTGGATTTGGTTATTAGAAAAAGCTGACAATATAGTTTCTAAATGGTATAAACAGCTGTTTAAAAAGTTATTGGGTGATAAAAATAGTTAAACTAAACTATAATAATAAAAATTATGTCTCATGTTTTCTTATTAAGTTACCATCAATTCCCTCAACCGGCAACTCAATTAGTAATCTTCTCTTGTTTTTCTAGGTTTTTTGTTTGGTATTTCATCACTATGTTTATTGGGTGACTGAGGAACAGAAAATGTCTCTTGGTCATCCCCAGTTTCATTATCATCTTCATTTACAACACTTGCCAAGTCATATGACATAAACCACACAAAAAGGCAACTTCCTGGAATGAAGAGAAAGATAAAATCCAAGCTTTATCCAATCAATATGTCCTTTATGAATATTTAAATAACTCGAACCCCACCCACTTTGGTTGCTTGGTCAAGAACAATCAAACATTCCCATTGAATATGCACATCTAAAACCCTTTTTTAATTAAGACGTTAGACAATCACTATCCCTCCGTCCTCCTTACTATTGCCCCGTTAATAGGAGCTTAACACGTGCCTTAAAGCAGAGACAAATGGGGTAATTAAATTAAATTATCTGAAATATAAAAAATTGATATTAATTTGAATAATAATGTCACTTGTATTAATTTAATTAATTAACTGTTAAAATTAAGAAAAAAAGGAAAAATTAAAATATCTTAATATTTAACATATTAAGATATTTAATAATAATCATATGACAAATTTAATAAAATTAAGACCTACATTATCTTACATATTTAATGATTAAAATTAAACATTCTAATATCTTAATTTTCCTTTTTTCCTAAAATTAAAGGCAAATTTTATTTCTTCCCTGCAAGTTAATAGTTAAAAGTTGTATTAAATACACTCTTAGAAAAACTTTTAATTATAAAATGATTTTTTTAATCTAAGCATATTTTTATCATAAATGCATATAAAAAATGTAAAAATTAATATTAACTTTAGTGTAAATACTAAATAGATGAATTTAATTAAATATATAATAAATCAAAAGTTAAATTTTATTTTTTAATATAAATTTATAACAAAAAATATATGTTTATTATACATTCAACATGTGCCTAAAAAAAACCCTTAAAAAAAGCGAAGTCATGTCCCAGTCAGCATGCCAGGTAAGCTTCTGTTAACGGGGCGATAAAAAAGCAAACGGAAAGAGCAGATCGTCTAACGTCATCGTTAATGAAGGGTTGATTCGCGGGTTTTCAATAGTAGGGGCTTGCTTTGCGCTCTTTTTTAGTAGAGGGGCTGACATGTCACAACAAGTGAAGTAGAAGCGTTGAATTGCACCTTCTGCCTACGAGTTTTCGATAAATTTAGTAATGGAGAAAAAGTACAAATAAAAATGTGAATTTTATATTTTTAATTTAAAAATATTAATTTTATTAATTTTTAAATAAAAATATTAATTTTTAATTTTTTTATTTAAATATACTAAATAATAATTTTTATATTTAAAAATATCAATTTTTATTTTTTTTATTTAAAATAAAATAAAAAATTGGTATTATTATTTAAAAACTAATAAAATTAATATTCTTAAATTAAAAAATACAGAATTAGCATTTTTATTTGCCCTTTTTCTCCTTAGTAATGGTTGAGTTTTAATTTAAAAGGAAATGTACATTTTTTTATGTTTGGTTTTGAAAAAAATACATTACTTCCTTAGTTTAATTTTAGTAAATTTAATTTAACTTTTTGATTTTTTGAATATAAATTTTAAATAAAAATTAACATGTTATATTAATGATAATTGAAATTTTTTTGATTAAATTACAATATTCAACAAGAACTTTAAATAGGAAACAAATTTGTTCAATTATTATTCATTTAAATTGTTAAATTTTCATCTAAAATTTATATTCAACAACAAAAGAAATTAAACTAAATCTATCAAAAATGAATAGAAAGAGTATCTTTCTTAGGGGTTAATCTAAATGCAACCCCACTTTATTTAGCAAAATATCCAAATCCACCCCCAAAATTGGGCAGTAGGAACATATCCACCTTTGAACAAAAAATAAGGACAAATCCACTTATAAAGTTTTTGACAAAGACAAATCATTTTGAATTTAATTTGTTGATGTCATATGACATCAGTAGTCCATTAACTTATTACATTATTAATAAGTTTATTGTTAATGGATTATTGATGTCATCTAACGTCTGTTAAGAGATGAATTTGTATTGTTTTGGAATTTACAATATGTGTAGTGCCATATTAGTAAGACCAACTTTGAATTTATAACTAAGAAGGGCCCACACGATTTATTTCCATATCAAATATGCTATATTCTATTTTCTGTTGATGATCGCAATGGAGTCGGCATTGTCAGTAGTAGCACCCATTTTGTTGGAAATATTACAAACATGATATACTTCAACTTTATTCTTACATAGGTGGCTAGGCATGGCTACATTTATCTCTACAACATGGCTAGGCGTTTGTGACGGTCTTGATTTCTATTGCAATATTTATTGCTGCATCTTATTGGCTCCTAGCAATGGATAAAGAGCATATTTTGCTACATTTATATTGCTCTCATCAGAAGACAACGAGTTAATTTTATTACATCTACATAGCTCCTGGTAATAAACAAATGACTAGACATCTACTTCACATATCTATGTCACTGGTTCCCGTCAATGAATAACAAGTTGATTTTATTACATTTACACAACTCCTAGCAATGGACAAATGGCCAAACATCTACTTCACATATCTTTGTGACTAGTTCCCATTAATGGATAACACTCCAATTTTATTACATCTAGATAGCTCCCAACGACAGATAAAGGGCTAAACTTGCTATTTTACTTAGCCCTTAGAAATGGGCAAAAGACTAGACATCTTTACATATTTTTACTACATTGGCTTTTAGAAATAAATAAAAGGTCAGATTTCTTTACATATTTTATTTTACTGGCTCCTAAAAATGAATAGAGAGTGAGTGAAACTTGATATGATTAGCGTGAAACTGATAATAGTTACAAGCCTACAATTAGTTGGGATGACTAGCCTCTAGCGATAAAAATCCATCAAGTTGTGGTCGGCAGCTCCTTGGTGGTAGGCTGTGCCAAGAAGGGATGGGTGGCAAACATATGGAGGCAAAACTTAATCCCAAAAATTACACTGCTTGATGGCTACTAGAAGATTTGTAACCCCATTAAAAATCAACTAGAGATGCCATTCGAGTCTCTATCGTCGACCTATATGGTATTCAATATACAGATGGCTAAATAAGTTTAACTACATGGGAAATTGGCAAAAGAGATTGCATTTTGCTAAGGAAGTTTATCAAAGTCTTAAACAAAGGAAGATTTGCTAGTAGTGCTCAATTACACACCAAATATGGCATTATATATGGATATGAGGTTGTAAAGAATGAGAAGACTCCAGCAAAGTAGCAGCCCTTCATTGGAAGTGTTAGAGAATTCATAATACACTTCAAAAGCTATCAAGCGTGCCTTGATCATCTTAAAACTTAACACCTATCCTCACATAACCCAAATCTAACTATTGGATTGTTGGGCTGCACTAGCTTGACAAACCCAAAATTACCAAAATGCCATGACACACACACACACACACATATATATATATAGATTTGATTTTTTCCTTTGTTTTTGGGCAGATTTTCAAGAAACAAAGGAATGTTCATTTTACAAGCACTAGATACATCTTCACTCTAAAGAAATTTTCTTCTTCAACCTCTTGACTCCCACACAAAATTCCCCAAAAACCTTTATTTTAACACATTTTCTTACATTTCTAGCCATACAAACTAGTCTTCAAACTTACAGCTTAGTCTAGCTATAAGACTTCATGTCATAGCTTGTGGTTCTAGGATTATTTTTCTTGAGCATTAAAGGGTTAAGTAGTAAGGTAGCATCACAGAATGGGATCAAGTCCTCCATCAAAAGCCCACACAACGATCATCCTTTCTTTTCCCATCACTACTTTCTAGTTTATTCTTCTTTGTTTTGCACAAGTTTGGAGGAGATTATTGTGTTCTTGTACCTCAATATGAGGGTTTCTTATTTTAGAATTTAAGGATATGTCAGGGATAACTAAGCACACATTTATTACATTTATTATTATTTCACAATATATTTCATATAAATGTGTTTCTCAAGTTGTAAAAGTCACTCTTTGTATTTTCTATCCATATTGTTGCGACTATAATGTACATCATTTTTCTTTTTCTGTCATAGTTGTGTAATTGTTCTTTGATCTTGAAATTCCATCATTCCTACCTAGCTCTTTTGGCTTGGCTAGGGAAATTGTATCTTCAAACTTTGCTAAAGAACCTTACATAGTGTAATAACTCAAAATTTTCTAGAACATTAAAGTTTGAGTTAGGGACTTATTTGGGAGAAAATATTATCAATGAACCTAATAACAAAAATTTCCAAACTCAAGGGAGTTAAAAGAGAAAAATTGTTGATAAAAGGGTTAAGGCTGATTTTTTTTTTGTTTTTCTTCCTCAACCTTTTGCGTGTTCCAACTCCTTCCCAAAGCTCTGTAGCCCCAAAAACCCCAAGCTACCCCAATGCCCCCTCACCTTGAGAAATAGGTAAGAACTTAGCTTTTTCTTCCTTCTCCTAGCAAGATATAGAGATAATAAGCTTATCACTCTCAAAATCATGAACAATATTTCAGATCTGGGTTGCTGCACCCTTCAATCTGCTGATCTATTTTGGGTTGCTATCCATCACCATTTTCAGCACTTTTTAGTAAGAAATCAATCAAATTACTCATCCTTTCCTCTATGATTTGAAGTGAGTTAACTCTAATCCTTTAGGGTTTCAAATTTTAGAAATTTTCTGTAGTTTCCCCTTGATTTTGTCCATGATAAATACCACCAGAAACTAATTTCCTTTACTTGCCAGAGAAATTCAGGTTTCATGACCCTTTGGTAGTAATTTACCCATAACTCTTTGTGTAGCTATTGAATTGAGTTGATTCTTGATTCTATGGAAACTAAGAGATAACCTTACAATTTTTATGTTAGATATTTAACCCAATTCAACTGTTTTCAAGGTGAAAACACTGCTGTAAATTTTAGATCCTGCAAGTGCATTGAATTGGCAGCTCGACTTGTTGTCACTATTTTAACCGTAACTTCCTTTGCAGATGTTGGATTAAGGTAATTCTTGAGGCTATAGAATGTTAAGACATAGGGCTACAATTTATCTGTTGACCACTTAACCCAGATCAGTCAATTTCTGGGCGTGAATTCTGTTGGAAGTTCCAACACGAAATCAGACCAGAACTTGACAGAACTTTGCTCTTTTTTCCTATTTTACTCCCACTTTATCTACTACCATATTACATCATGATTTTACTAGATTTTAGCTATTGTTTTCATGCTCTAAAACCCCTTGTTATTGCTTTGTTTTGGTTGCCTTTTTGCTACTACAATTTTTGCTTGAATGTTGCCCAGTTTTAGCTTGTTTCAACATTGTTCTGCTGCTGCTATTTGCCCATAAATCCCTACTATTTTTGCCCAGAAAATTTCTGTTCTTTAGGGCTTTTTCCAAGCACTTTGGGATTGTTTTAAATAGCAAAAATCCCCACCTTACTACCCAGCTTTTGTGCTACTGTTTTGGGGTAGATTTGAGCTTGGTTTTTTTTCATATTTTTCCACTTTGTTTTGTCTTGTAAATCTACCTTGTAACCCACCAAATGTAGGGTATTTTGGTGCTATTTTAGGCTTGTTTTAAGTATGAATATGCATAGGAATATATATACATATATTAATGGGGTTTGAATGGGTAGAAGTGATCGGGAGGTGTAGGAGGAAGTTGTTTCTTTGGTTAGAAACTTGATACTATGATTAGAAACTAATTTAGTTAAATGGGGTATGTTGTAATATTGTTTGTTCTTTGATATGGCCTAGGTTCCAAATCACCTCAAGCGCCTTGATTTCTTGAGTTCCTTGCTTATTGTATGGTAACAAGGCGAGGTAAGTAAGATTTTGGTAAATGCCCTTGGATTTTAAAGCAAAGGTTTTAAAGCATATTTTAAACTATTTTTTTAAAGTGGTGGCGGGACTAAACCTGTTTTACACAAAAATGAGCATGATTGGTTTAAAATGAAATTGCTTTCATTTATTGAATTGAGCATGTCTACTTGGAGTTTATGAACTGTTTTGATAACCTCAAATTGGTTTGTGAATTATGAATTTTCCTGTAAATCTTGCATGGATTTGTCTCCATATGATCATGATTACTGACGCCTGCTAGTGGGAGTTTGCAAACGCCAGCACATGTCGACATGTATACTTGTAGGACCGATTCATTCTGTAATCCTACTAGTGGGATAATACATTGGTTATTACTGACGCCTACTAGTGGGAGTTTGTTAAACACTGGCCATGACTAATTGAGGAGACCACTACTTAATTTTATTCTACATTAATGGTTTATCATTGAGATATTTATTCTAGTTTATATTAAATTGTTTATCTAGCATGCTTTAACTTTAATTTAGGGCTATCCATATTTTTACTTACTGAGTTATCTCACATAGTTTTTCCTTGTCCACCATTTCAGGTAGCGAGGCTAGATTTGAGGGAAATGAAGAAGAGTGACGATCTTGAAGGCTAGCCATTTGTGTTTTGGATTTAGATTAGCGTGGAGTTAGGCTGCTAGTCACATATGTTTTTGGACATAGATGATGGAAGATAGATCATTTTTGTAGACTAGATCCCCTTGAGATAGTCTTGACTTTATTAATGAAGTTGTAAAAATGTTTTGTACACTCTTGGCCTAGTCAAATATTTGTTATAAAGTTAGATTTAATATTAAGACTGTGGATCTAAGTGTATGTGGATTACTAGTTATGAATTTAGCAAGTTCTGAGCTTTGTACATTTGTGGGATCCTCTCACAAGTGTATGGTGTTTGTTTCGCTCTCGGTTTTGGGGCGTGACATATAGTCCATCTTTGCTAGATGAAGGGAGATGGTCATGGCACATAGCTTCTTACACATGAAACAGGTGAAGCTACAAGGACCTTCCTCATTTTTTACAAGGAGGCATCCTAGTCAGCTCATACGTCATCTTCGCTACTAATTCATCAACCCCTGCACCCCTCAACAATGTTACATGTTAAATTTGAGATAATTTGTTTGAATAAAAAATTTTATAAGTGAATTTATCCTTATTTTTTATTTAAGGGTAAATCCATCCTTATTGCATAATTCTAAGGATAGATTTTCCCATTCTGCCACTTCATTTCTAGCTTTAACAATTTTGATTGCATGCATTTAAATGTGAAGGCAAACCTCAATATCGACTTAATTTAACAAATCATCTACTAACTTTCATATTCTTTCCGATTTCATCTATTATCTTTGGATTCTTTCAATCATGTCTATTATCTTTCATACTGATTTCAATTTCATCTAGTTTGTTGAAGATAATGGAAATCTTTTTATTCTATAAGAAAACATTTAGTCCTCTAACTATATTTCTTTTGATTTTTTAGTCCTTGAATTTATATTTACCATAAAACATCTTTTATCATTATCTTACTAAAATTTTTAATTCTTCTAAAGCTGACGCTCTACAAGCTTTATAAACATATTTCTCCCATAGTAACTCATTAATTCTATAGGGTATCATTCTTTCTTTTGCTACAATCTTTGTTATAATTCCAACCTATTGATAATAAAATCTTACTTTCTTAATTCCATTCTTAACAACGTTGTTTTATGGCTTTGATACCAAAAATTTTTCTTAGGATTTTTGAAACATAACTCAGATTACAAACTAATGTATAGCTGGTATGTTAAGCTCAGTAAGTGTGGAATTAAGTCTATTAGGTTGTCAGTGGAGATAATCTTTGCTTAACCTCTTTGAGTCTCTTTAAATCTTCATTTAAATCTACTACTATTCGCTTAACCTTTTGAGATTCTTGAAGAGATGATGCTCATCAAAATCTTCAATATTACTCATTTTTTTCTAAAATTTTTACTATTCTATTTCTATAATATTCGCATTGTTGCTCATAAAATTCTTTATCTAAAATGATTTTTTGAATGACGTCAAGCATCATAAAATATTATGAGTAGGCCTTTAAAATAGACTTTCTATTTGAAATATAAGAGATTAGTACTATTTCCTATTATTTTCTAATCTCAAGAATATGATGTCAAAAAATAATAAAACTATTTCTATGCCTACTTTAGTTTAGCCTTTTAGTCTTCCACAAGATAAAATAAATGAGTTAGAATTATACCTCAAAGTCTTCTAGTCTAGCCTTTGGTCAAGCTAATGTTTCCTTTGTAAAACCCTCAATGCCACACTTTGGCTACCATGGGTATCTGGATAGGACAAGTGACCTCATTGTTGCCTAAGTGTCTTTCAAGGATTCTTCTCATTGTTTTTATGATGGAAATAAGGAAGGATAGAAACACAATAATTATTTTAAAACATGTTTTTATTTTTTAGAAGAGAAAGGGAAAGTTTTCTTTCCCTTGAAAGGTGTTTATAGATGCATGGTGAAAGGTTCCTAGGTAAGGTATTTGAATGTTCAAATACCCGATATCTGTTATACCTTATAAGAGGCTTTTTATAATGCTCCTTGTAATTTTTCCTTTCATCATTGCTAATGTCTAAAGTCTACATTATTGTTTGGTGCTCCAAACTTTCTTTCTACTTTTGATAAAACAAATTACGTACAATCTTGTTGACACTTTTCTTTTTCTTTAGTGACATAAGAGTTTATGTCTTTTCACCTTGGATTCTTCAAAAAACGATGAAATCTTCTTCACTGTATAAGGAATTGATTCCTTCGTCACATGCCACTTTAGTGTTTTCTTTTGTAGGTTCTTTTTTATAGTAAAATTCACAATGATTGTCATGCTTTGATAGCTTGCATAGTCGATTATGGACTTCTTTGCTGACTAGGATTGGATTCTCAAATATTTCTTTCTTTTTTACTTTATTTAAAAAAGGCTGATGTTTGTTATTAATCTTGCTCCAATGGATACCATCGAAATTTCATTGGAAAGCTCGTAAGTCCATATCTTCTTAATGTCTATTATTTTGTCAAAGGTTTGGAGTAAAACCTTGAATCTTAGAGCTCTTCTTTTGGATGAACTCAATTCCACAAAAAGATTCTTCAAATTCTTAAAAAATTTGATCATCATTTGCTTCTCTCTTGATCTTCTTATATTGAATTCCAATCTAAACTATATGGTGACTATGGAAATATTGAGACTTCTCCCATTCTGGTGCTCATAGTAGATTTTAACAAATATTACTCCTTGAACTGTGGTGCCAGTCTTGAAGTCTTTTACTCGGTATATAACTTCTAGAAGTTTTAAAACCTCCTCATTATTTTTTGAGAAATAGATACAATTTACAAAACTGTAATGGAATAATTCTTTTATTGCTTTTGGGTATACATCTGGCATAAAATTAATTCTAGGATAAATCCTTTCATGGATAGGATAGTAATTCTTGATGGGCCTCATTAAACATGCCATTTTACAGATTCTGTGGTGTTCTTGCAAAGATTCTTCACTTATTGTCATTTTTAACAAGGTGTCTAATATTGTAACTTTCATCTCTTTCTTTCCTGAATAATTGAGCCAAAAGTTATGGTTTTGAGCATTTTCAATAGCCAACATTTTAGCTTGGGATGCTGATATATTTGGGGGAAAGCATTTGACATAATGGTCAAATTTCCCTAAACTTTCTCTATGTAACCCTACTAAAGGATCATCTTGTCCAAAATTTTCTTTTAACTCTTGTTGGGAGCTTTTCTTTTCCATCTGGCTATATTCTTTGGAGTTGATTCCAACAATAGCAATTACTTTGGAATTCTTTAATTTTTCTATCTTTGACTTCTTCAAGGGCATCTGGTCCCTTATTTAATAACTCATAGCCTTTAATAATTTTCTCTTGGGCTTCATTCATAAGGCTATGGCTTTCATCAATTATTTCTTAGCCTATGATCATTTTTTCTTAGCCTTCTCTTATTTGGCTATTGCCTTCAATGAGTTTCTTTTGACCTCCCAAAATAAGGTCTTTTCCTTTATCTTGGAGTTTCAGGATCTCATCCATTGGCACTTTCTCCACTCAAGAAATTTGTATGACAATTAGTAGTTCCTTTGATATGTTCAATTTCAAAATCATACTTGGCAAAGAATGTTTACCTTTTATTTCATCTTTTATATTCTAGTGTTAAAGGTAATTTATTAAAAATAAATCCCTTAACTTAAGTATTGTCAATTTTAATCTTCAAAATATTTTAGTAATAAGAAGAAATTGAACTTTTTTATTCTATTTTTAATAGCCAATAATTCTTTTTGATTATAATGATATCTAGTTTCTGGATCTTTAAATGTACCAATAGCATATCTACAAACTTTCTCTTAAGAATTTTTCAAAACTACTCCCTAGTAAAAATCCGAGACATCAAATTCTAAAATTAACTCTTTATCATCTCTAGGCAACTGTAATCTAGGAAGATTTTTACAATATTCTTTGATTCTTTACACATGATTAGTGTGATAAATATCCCATTATTGATTTTCTTTCTTCCTGCGCAATTTTTGCAAAGGATGTCTTAGTTAAGCTAGGTTTTGAATAAATTGCCTTGCATAGTTAAGCATTCCTAAAAACCTTTGAATCTATTCCCTAGATTCCAATTTATCTAGGAATAATGAAATCTTCTCACTAATTTGAGGTTGTAATTTTATCCCTTTGGAATCTATTATTAACCCAAGGAATTTGATTTTGGTTTTTCCTATTTCTATTTTCTTTTTAGAAAGTAATATTCCATGTTTCTTGCATAAGTATGTAGATTTCCTAAGATGATATAGATGTTCTTCTGCATTATTAGAGAAGATTAATATATCGTCTACATATACTATACAAAATCTTCTAATGGATAAAAATACATTTTCCATTTTTCTTTAAAATATTTGATGTGCATTTTTTGATCTAAAAGGCGTTATCAGTCATTCATAGTACCCTATAGAAGCATTAAAAGCTATTAATGGAATATTTTCATGAGCTAACCTGATATGCCAAAATCCTAATTTGCAATCAAATTTTGAATATATTTTCTTTCCTCTAATGCTATTGATTAGAGTTTTCTTATGCGGTTGAAAGTAATCATCGAATTTAGTTTTACTATTAAGTTGTTTGTAGTTAACAACCATTTTAGCTTTTCCTCTTTTTATTTCACTATGATTTTTCACCATAATGGTGGGGCTACCATGAGGACTCTTGGAAGCCCATATAATTTTCTGGGTTATTAATTCTTGAATTTGCTTTTTCAATTTTTCCCTATCTTTAAGACTATACCTCATTGGTTTGACTCTAATGATAGTTTTTGGATTTATCAATTCAATAATGGCATAAGTTTTATCAACTTCCCATATTTTTATAGGGTCTTCTCCATAGTTAGTTCTTAATTCTTTTGAAATAAATTCTAAGGTTACTCTTTCTTATGTTTTTTCATTATTCCACAATGCTAACACTAGTTTTCTAATCTCTTTTGAGTGCCTTTTTCTATTATCCTCACTACATTGGCTACAAAAAAATCAATGGTTCTATTGCTTTAATATAAGCTTTATAAATTCTAGAGGCGTAAAGCCAATGTCCATAAGGTATAAAAAGTTTCACATATGAAGTAGTTTGAACATATTGCTTGAATTGGTTTAGGAAATTGTTTCCTAATAGAATGTCATTCCCATGTTCATTAATTTCATAGACTCAGGAAATTATAATTTTAGTTCCACCAATTACAGCAGTAACTCTTTCTATTATTGTTTGGTATTGAATAATACTTTTGTCTATGGCTATACCTTCATTGTTTGAGAGCTTTTCTTCCAATAATGCTTTAGGAATACATTAGTTTTGGCTAAACATATCCCAGATCCTATATCTATAAAAGCATGAAAGAATTTGATTTTGTATTCTTCATACTTAATTCCAACCAATATGTGTACACTGTAGATACTAGTTTTCATAATATCTTGGTATAACCACTTCTTTTCCATTTAAGGTAATCTTCAGACAATATTCTTGGATATTATAAGGTTGTACTAATGTTAAGAATATGTTTTCTAGCATCGATTCTATACTTGTAGTCATTTTGGTTTTGACATGAACTATTATAATGATTTTTTGTATCTTATTCTTATCCTTTATTCTAAGAGATACTTTAGCATATTCATGTACTATACTTACTATGCAATTAAAGTTGTAATATACGTATGGCTTAGTGAGTTCAAATCTTTATAGGTGTAGGATCATAGCACTATGGATATGTATTACTCTCTTTCTTGTATCTCTTAAGATAGAAATGTTATGCTATTCCTTTCCATCATAATAATCTTCTTTTATTTTAAAATGTCTAGAGGGAATTTTTAAGATATCTAACACCACCTCATGTTTTATATTGATCATCCTGGTTAAGATCTCTCTATCTTTTTTAGGGTAGCTCAAAGCTTCTAAGTCTATCCTATTTTTATGGCTAGGTTCAGGCTTTGGTTTGACTAATAATCTTCTCGACTCATATGTCATCGGTCTAAGTTTTTCTCTTTCTTATATTAGGAGTGGTTTTTTTACTAATGTCCATTCCCCATTCTTTGGGTAGTTCTATTTTAGTGATCATTTTTGGTTTTTAAATTTGTCTTATTTTAGAGAACATAGAATTTAATTCAATATATTCTTTGTTTTTGAAAAGATTAGATTAATAACTATTGGTTAATGCATAACTTATCATATAGTAAATACTATATGGCATTGATCCATCTTCCATAAAATTTTCTCTTGAAAATTCATGTGCTAGACTAAGTTTTTTGTTGATATTTCTATCATTAATAGTTGCAGTATACTTTGGATATACTATGAATATGAGTTCTTAGTAGTTAACGTTCCCTTGTACTAATCCTAGGATAGCATCATTTCTATTGTTAATTCTATTATCTATTAAAGCTTGCTTTATTGGGGTGTCTATACCTTCTCTAAAATGAGGTTTAGTAAGAATTTGAATTCCTCCTATATGGATAAATTCTATCCTTGATCTATTGGACTCTTTAATTTTTGATCATTTACTTTTTATTTTTGCCTTAATGAGTAAATGTATATTTATTACTCTTGTTGTATTATTGATATGAATGGTATATTCTTTAGTGGTTATTCCGTAATAAACTATATCCGTAATAAACTATATCTTTCCTTTTAAAAGGATTACTAAGGATTACTTATAAAGGAATTTGACTTAAATCCTTTTTCTAATGCAAGATCCATTCTCTTTTGTCTAATTCTTTTATACTTAATTTTATGGAATATAGTTACTTGGCTATATTCTCCATATTCTTCATAATAGGCTTCTCCTTAATATTTGAATTCATCGCTTCTGGAAGTATCTAAACTTTCCACTTCATACATACTCTCATCACTATTTATAGAGCTAGTGTCTATTTTGCTTAATTCTTCTTCATAAATTTTTAAATTTTTTTTACTTTCTCTTTTGTATCTTTTAGGACTTTCATCTGCATAGTGTCCTTCTTCTTTGCAAGACCAACATGTGCATTCCTTAAGATTCTTTTTATATTTTCTTGGTGCTTTTTTTTCCCTTAAAATACCTCCATTTTTTTAGAAAATCTATTCCTATTAAACCTTTGTTTATTGCTTTTTTTAATTCTAAATCTTTTGTCTCTCTTCTTGTAGTTTGAATAATTACATCCTAACTTGATTGGATCACTATTTTTAGGACAACATAACCCCTTTTTCAAACTTTTTCTTAATTTTGTTATAGTTGTAGGTTTCTATACACCACTCATTTATTTTGGTTTAGTGAACCAAATTCTTAGTTCTAATGTATTGGTTTATCTTCTATAGAGGTTCTATAAGCTTCTACTAGCTTTATTCCCCAAGGATTAGGAATTTTTCCAAAAAATAATTCTCTTAGACCTTTTAGCCATCCCATGATTTGAAGATTTATAATACTATTTCTAAAATAAACAAATGTATTGGTCTAACTCATAAAGATTACATAATTCTAAATTCTACAATTTTCATATTGCTATTCTTCCAATTCTAGCTTCTTCCTTTTCTTGATTTTTTTGTCTCAATTTTCTTCTAAAAATTCTTTTCTTATAACTAGTTTGAACCTAATTATTATATCTTGAATTGCTTCACTTTCATTTACTTCTTTCGAAGCAAGATTTCCACTTATGATAACATTACTTTCTTCTTCATTTAGACCACTAAACCAGTCATAGACTATCACTCTAAAAGTGATTACAATAAATCTAACTACTTGTAAAGCATTCTAGTTTTTGTTGCTATAGCTATCCAAGTGACTTGAGCCCAATCACTAATGACTTTCTCTGGATTAGTAACACAGTCTAGATCTAGCCAAATGCAGCTGGTACTAATAATTTGTTCTTTGACTCTAACTGGGGTTTCAAGTCTAGATTGATTTTCAAATTTCTTTTTATCATATAATATTTCATCTATCTAATTTTTGTTCTTTTTGCAACTTTGACTAGTGCTAAATTCTACCTCTTATTGTATTGGGAATTCTATTGGGAATTCTATTGGAGTTAATTAGGTTGTCTCTCATCTTTTTCTTCTTCACTTTCTTCTTCAATTTCCTCCTTTCCTTCTCTTTGATCATTCATCTTTATATTTCTTGTTGTTTAGTAGTTATTGTAATCTGTTTGCACAGATTGTCTAATTCTTCTACATCTTCTTCTAAGAATCTTTGTTCCAATTCTTTCAATTTTTCTTCTTAAGTTTTTAACATAAAAGGTGTTATTCCCTTCGATTTAGTTTTTTTCGTGAAAATCTTTGGGATTATTTCTTTCTATAATATTTCGTCTAGTACATACTGATATTATAGTATCTTGTAGATCTTTAAGTTGAGTTTGGATCTTATAGAAATTCTTATCTATATTGCTTTCCAATTGACTGCTTTTAATATCTTAAGAATTTCTTCTATTTTGATTTTTATATCTCTACCTTGAGATATCAAAGTTTTTGAGTCTTTAATAGACCTCATTTCTTCTTTTATTTTTTTTTTTCAAATCTCTAGAATTTTTGATATAATTTATTTTTCTTTAATATAATCAAATTTTTGAGAAAAGGATTTCCCCTTTTCTTTAATTCTTCTTAAGGCTTTTTCATTAATGGTTTCTATTTCTAGAATCTTATCAATGATAATTATATCTTCTATGCCAATTATGTTGTTATCCAATGTATTGAGTAAATACATGTTAATCCGGTTTATTTGTTTGTTATTCACGTTGAGAGAAGTATATTAATAGTATTTTTTTAGTATATTTATTCTTTCTCTTTCTATCCTTATTTAGTAGTTTAGAGTTTTAACTTTTATTTTATCTTTAAGACTTGCTCTTGAAGCTTCTCATGCTAAGTTTGCTAAGTTTCTATATTCAAATTGAATTAGTTGCTCAAGTTTATTACGAATTTTGACTAATTTATTTCTATAAAATATTTATTGAGTTATTATATTTTATTGAAACTATAGTGTCACTTTTTTAAAACTTAAAAAACTATTCTATTTTAACTCTAACTCAACTTTTTAAGTGTTCTATAGCAAATTATTCTAAAATATTCTTCAAAATTTATACACTATTTAAAAAGAAAATAAACTTTATATATTAAAATGAAATTAACCTAATAATTAATTAATTAACTAATTATTGAATTAAGCTAGTCAATATTTATCTCTAATTAATATCTCCACAATCCCGCCACCAACCTAAGGTTCTTTTCTCAAGGTATTTTTTACTTGTAAATTAAGTATTTTTTTGCTTATATTAATTATTATTAAAAATAAAATTTAACTTTTATTTGATTTATTATCTAATTAAAATAACAAACTTGTTATTATTAATAAAATTAATGTCAATTTTTTTTATTTTTAATATTAATTAATAAAAAAATATTAGTTATATCCTTAACCTATGCTCTTACGTGCTTTAAGAGCACATATTAGAAAAATTCCTTTTCTAAAAAAATATTATTAAGAAGGCTTTTTCAATGGGTATGGTTATGATCACCACCATTAAAAATGTTAAAATCTCTAAAATTATAAAATATTGTTTTTAAAATATTAATTTTGTAAAATTTAATTAATAAAAATAGTTAATAATTATAATTATTAACTAATATATGTAGTAACTAATAAAATAGTTGATATTCATTATTCTCTCTATTTGTTTTTAATAGATTAAATTTTTTTATTTAATAAAATAGAAATATAATTATTTATTAATAAAATTTTATATTTATCTCTAATTAAGAACTATTAAAATCAAATTTTTTATTTAATATATGTAATAGCAATTATTTTTAAAATGAAGGTAAAATAAGAATAAATGTATCAAATGATATCCTAAAAAAGAAAAGTGAACAACTAAATTTGAATATTTCAAATAAGAAAGTAGATCAACTAAATTTGGATGGAGGGAGTAGTTAATAAATTAAAATTAGTTAATAAATTAATATTTTTAGACACTGTTTAAGAAAAAATTGAAATTTGGTAACCTTAATATTTTTTATGATAATAATAACCACACCCAGTAATATGTGCTCTTAGAATGTAATAAATATATTTTTTTATTAATATTTTGTGTTAAAAAATTAAAAATTGATGTTTAATTTACTAATTGTCTAATTAAATTTATTTAATTGACAATAATATTAAAATTAATATTAGTTTTTACATTTTTTATAAATATCTATGATAAAAAAGTGTGCTTAATCTATGCAATGACAGCACAAATTAAAAAAACCTATAAGAATCGCATTGTAAATTTTGCCTTAAGACATGTGTTAAAGTGTGATAAATATATTTTTTATAATTAATTTATATGGAAAATATAAAAATTGATATGTATTTTAATATTATTAGCATGTTAATTGGTTAAATTAAAGTCAATATTTATATTTTTTAACAAATGAATTTTTTTTAAAAAATAAATATAATTTAATTTGTACCTATAGATACATGTTAAAAAAACTAAAAAGTTTAAATAAAAGAATATGCAATTTGGGACTCACTGTGCATTTTTTTAATTATTATTGGAGAGAAATCAACTAGTATTAAGGGTTTTTTTCGTTATTGTTAATGATATATTAAGAATGGGTTTTTGACAATTGCATCACCAAAAATCATTCCCCACCTCGCTCCCCTCTTCTATGGACATCACCCTTCTGCATCTTGGTTTTAACTCCATTTACTTCAATGACTCCACCGACCTTCGAGCAGCTCGCCACAAAGCTCTGAGTTAAGCTGTGGAACGTTGATCATCCGCTTTAGATCCCCTTCCTTCACTCAACGTTCGATGGCTTCTGCCACCCGCAAATTGGCACAACCTTAATTTTGATGGATCTTCCTTTGGTAACCCCGGACGCTCAGCAGCCGGAGGTGTTAATAGCTATAGTTACCGGGTAGTTGGCTTTGCTACAAGAATTGGGCTTGCCACTACCTCTATAGGGTGGATTTCCACAAATTTTGTTGTTGAGCTTTGGGGAATCAAGACGACCTAGGGACGACTTATAGTTGCCCATAAGAAAATAATCGCTACATTCCTACAAATGATAGTGAGGTTAAAAATATGATATTAGCGTTTATTAGTAATTAGGTAAAAAAAAAAATTAAAACTATATTATTTTAATAAAATATTATGAACATGTTTTAAAAAATAAGATGTTTTAATTTTTTTAGTAGATATTTATTAAGACAACATAATTTTGAGATTTTTTAAAAATTTTTTATAAGTACAATTGATATACACAATTCTTTTTAAAATAATACATATTGTGAATCTTTTTGATTGGTGGATGCTTCATCTTCGCATTCACCTTCTTCCATGTTATAACTTCTCACCACTAATGGGTCATTCATGATCCCACTAAAGGTCATTTAAAAGTCCATTAAAAAGTCCATTAAAGTGTCATTCATGGCTCCACTAAGGTGTCATTCATTCTCTCATTTAACCCTATTCATGGCTAATGTAACCTCCACATGCCCCTTAACCTATATATAGACCTACAAGTTAGAATGATTTTTACATGGTGAAATAAAAAATTTTCACTTTTGTTTGTTATCTTGCTACTTTCCCTTTTATTTTATAATACCTTATTAGTACAACCATCTTCACCATTCAATTTGTGGTAAGCTCTTAAGGTAATCCTTTATTTTCTAGTTTCAGTTTGACTTCAATATTTAACAAATTTTTGCAGCCACAATATCAAACTTGACAAAAACTTGAATTTGTTGCCCTCGATGTAATGGGCCCAAATTATTTGCCATTGATACTTGATACTGAAATCCATTTGATTGTAAATAATCTTGGTGAAACAATTGTTGAAGAAAATCAAGCATCCTTACAATATCATACTAAAGTGCTGATATTCCTTCACCATTATCTTCATGAGGGATTGAAGGTTGATTATTTGACAATCAAAGATCTATTTGAATTATGGTAGAATTTGAAAGAAAGACATGATCACGAAAAATTGATGATCCTGCCAAAAGCTCATTATAAATGAATGCATCTATGATTGCAAGATTTTAAATTTGTTAGTGAGTACAACTAGACAGTATTTTGCATTTCATCTTAATTAAAATATGCAAAGAAAAAATTACTAATAATAACATGTCGGAGAAAATATTCTCCACTTTTCATCTCTCAAATTTGCTCCTTCACCAACAATATTGAGAGTGTGACTTTAAAAAATATTTAGACTTAATATCATAATTTCTTATTATTGAACAAAATAATGAACTTTTGACGAAAAATCAATAGTCACGACCTACTAGTTTAGCCCTGTTACTTGAGGTAAATGTGACCTCATATAATAATAATAAGCATGGTTATGGTTGTCGCTGTGGTCATAATTATGGTAGTAACCATGGCCGAGGGCATGCCCATGATCGAAATAATACTTGGCACAATAGTGGTTTTACCCTCAAATATGAATTTGCTGAACAAAAGAATGTAAGGGGTAAAATTTACAAAAGAACGTGAAATTTACAAAAGAACCTTGCAAAAGATCTTAAAAGTTTTTATTATCGATGTGGAGCGAAAGGATATTGGGAGCATGCCTATCACACTGCAAGGCATTTGGTTGATCTTTACCAAGCCTCACTTAATGAAAAAGGAAAAGGAAAAAGAAAAAATCCAAAAATGAATTTTATTGAGCATAACAATATGTATCTTGATACATACCTTGATGTTGCATTTTTTTAAGGTGTTGAAAAGTTTAATGGTGTTGGTGATACCCAACCAAGAGTTTGACTTATTGTGTCTTCTTAAATAATTTGCTCTAAGTGGTTATTTCCCTTTTCTACATATAATGTCCTTTTTATATTCATAAAAAGAATATATCATTTCAGAATATACATATATTGAATATTTGTCTCTTTTATTTCATTTGTCTTTATTTAAGACCAAAAGGACTTGGATGATTCTCAAATCAATGATGGAGATCTATGCCTTGTTGACAATGGCACAACACATACCATCTTGAAAAATAAGAATTATTTTTCTCAATTAAAGATAGCTAAGACTAATGTTCATACTATATCTAGTATGGCAAAGTTGATTCGAAAACTCTGAAAAAACTTGCATTTTGTTGCCTGGATGAACAAATTACTAATACATGATGCTCTATATTCTAGTAGATCAAATCAAAATCTACTAAATTTTAAGGATATATGTTGTAATGGTTTTCATATTAAAACCATGGATGAAAATGGAATAGAATTCCTTCATATCACAACTTTTGCATTTAGAAAAAAAATACATTAGAGAAAAAGTTAACCTTCTCTTATGGATTGTATTATACATATATACATCCAATAAAATACAATGTTGTGACTAATCAAAAATTAGTGAATCCAGATGCCTTTATCCTTTGGAATAATTGACTTGGTCATCTAGCTACTATTATGACGTAGAGAATTATAGAAAGTTCACATTGACACCTACTAAAGAACTTGAAAGTTCTATTATCAATTGCTTTTTTGTGTGTTGCTTGCTCCCTTGGTAAATTAATTACTAGGCCTTTTACAACTAAAATAAAAAATGAATCTCTTTCATTTTTAAAATAGATTCAAGGAGATATTTGTGGGCTCATAAATTCACCATCTATACCATTTTGATATTTTATGGTATTGATAGATGCTCCAATAAGATGGTTACATGTTTTCTTATTATCTACACGCAATGTTGCATTTGGAAGGCTTCTTACACATATAATAAAATTGAGGGTACAATTTCCTGATTATTGAATAAAAAGGATCCAACTTAATAATGCAAGAGAATTTACATCCTAATCATTTAATGATTATTGTATGTCAACTGAGATTACTGTTGAGTAGACAATTCCTCATATACATACACAAAATGGTATGGCTAAATCTCTTATTAAGTATTTGCAATTGATTACAAGACTATTGCTTATGAGATCATAGTTACCCTTTTTTGCTTAAGATCATGCTATATTACACGCTGCAGTATTAATTCAATTAAGATCAATTGCTTATCATAAGCATTCACCCATTACAACTTGTTTATGGGATTGAACCAAATATGTCCCATTTAAAAATTTTTTGTTGTGCTGTATACATTCCTATTACTCCTACAGAATGCACTAAAATGAGTCCCCAAAGAAGACTAGGAATTTATATTGGTTTTGAATCACCATTTATAATTAAATATCTTGAACCAATTGGTGATGTTTTCACAGCAAGATTTGTTGATTATTAATTTGATGAAAACTTGTTCCCAACATTGGGGGAGAGGAACAAAAGTTGACAAAATAGAAATTAACTTGGGATGCATTATCTATATTTCATTTAGACCTTCAAACAAGTCAAAGTGAATTAGAAGTTCATAAAACAATTGATTTGCAAAAGATTACAAATCAATTGTCTGATGCATTCACGAATGTAAAGAAAGTAACTAGTTCACACATCCCAACTTTAAATGCTCTTACTCAAATTAATATTCTTGTTGAAAAAGATGCTAAGACAGTAGTAAATGAATCTATTATACATTAAAGGTTTAAGTACCATTTTAGTCCCTCAACTTTACACTTTGGTACCAAAATTGTCCCTTATCTTTAAAAAGTACCAAAATTATCCTCGAACTTTCATTTTTAGTACCAAAATAGTCCTTCCGTCAGTTAAATGACAGGTGTCACGTTAATTTGCCAGCAAATCTTTTTTATTTTTGAAAAAATACTGATGTGGAAAAGATAACACACGAAAATTGATGAGATGGCACTTTATTTTGTTTACGTGGCATTTTTAATTTTAAACAAATAAATAAAAACCATTTATTATTAATTAATTAAAATCATTTTCAAAATTAACCTTCTTCTTCCTTATTCTCCCCTTCCTCTTCACTCTTCCCCAACATTTC
>BPVZ01000276.1:112631-129079 GCA_020521535.1 Rubroshorea leprosula | reverse complement strand
AGCTTATAAATTCTGTTTTCTTGATATATAAATTTCAAAAGAATCCCATTTATCCATCCAATCTGATTTCAATTTTATCCTATTTCAATTTTTTTCCTGTTTTGGTTAATTTGGTTCCTCTATATCTTCATTAATTGTTAAATTTTTTTGTAATATGTCCCGTGTAGATTACAAAATAACATTTTGAATTAACAAGAAAAACGAATCTCATTGTGGGCTGATGAAGAGTTTGTCTGCAAGGGAGAAGTATACTTTTATAGAATAAATTCCTCTATATGTCCCCAACCTTATTGTTAGCAAGTTATGTGACCCTTTTTCTTTCATTTTTAGTCATAGTAAAAAATTAAGCAAAAATTAAGGATACCTTATTAATTGACTAAGGACAACTTGATTTCTCCTATACTTATTTATTTAAGTGAAATCAGATTACATTTTAATCTTATTAAATATCATAACTGGAAATATATATGATTGAATGTATTTTTATACTTTATTTATAGAAAAAAAATACAATTTATAGGGGAAACTCTACCAAATTGTTCATAAATTTATAATAATTGCAAAAATTTAAGTAATTTCATTGTATTGTTTATAGTTATATTGAGTATCATAGTTGCAAATATATGACTGACTATGTAATGTTTTTATACTTTATTAAATGATAAAATAAGTATGTTATATAATTTATTACAAGAATGATTAACTGTAAAGGTCATTCAGAAATATGGAGAGGACACAACTGCATGGCCAATAGTAGTTGATGCCCAACTTTTGTTCTAAGTTTCAAGTGGACCTTTCAAAGATAGGCGACTTTATGGAATACCCATTTACATGGACCTTGCTAAGTAAGGGGTGTCACACTGTTACACCCCAAAACCCAAATCCGAGGACGTGACAGACACCGTACACTTGTGAGAGGGTCTCACAAATGCACAAGGCTCGAAACTTTTCCAATTCACATCTGATAATCCAATAACTTATATCAGATATTTCAAAATAAGTTTATGTTCAACATGACTTAAGCTCAAAATCTCAAAGTCAAATCTCTTGTAAACTAACAATCCATTAAATGAATTTATAGTCTAGCTTACAAGATCATGATCTATATCTAAAATCTATGTTCAATTTACAAGATGGCTAGCCTTCTAACTCGCCACTCCCCTCGTTTTTCCCCATCCTTGACTTCGCTCCTTGAAATTGTGGACAAGAAAAAACTATGAGATAACTCAGTAAGTAAATATGGATAGCCCTTAATTAAATTTATAGCATGCCAACCAGTATAATCACAAAAAATAGGTACGGGTACTGTCACGCCCCAGAACCCAAATCCGGGGACGTGGCAGATGCCGTGCACTCGTGAGAGGGTCCCACAAATGAACAAGGCTCGAAACTTATCCAATCACAATCTGATACCATCAAAATCTGAAGATCAAATTTTATAATTTGACTCTGATATCATAAAACCTCCAAATACACTCTGGTTTACAAGATCATGATTTCTAGAATCTATATCAATCTCGAAATGGCTAGCCTTCTAACTCGTCACTTCCCGTGGTTTTCCCGTGCTTGGTTTCACTTCCTGAAATGGTGGACAAGGAAAAACTATGAGATAAACTCAGTAAGTAAAATATGGAGTGCCCTTTATTAAACTTATAGCATGCCAACAAGTATAATCAGAAAAACGGATACAAGTACGGGAACGAAATAGACGCCTCCTCTATAGGTCATGGCCAGTGTTTAAACCTCCCACTGGCAGGCAACAGGAATTACTAGTGTATAACCCCCACTAGCAGGGTTACAGGAACGAACCGGTTCTAACAGGAACATATCGACATGTGCCGACATGTGCTAGCGTTTAACTCCCACTAGCAGGATTACAGAAACGTGACCACATCGGAGACAAAACAGGCTGAAGGTAACAGAAAAACATAATTCACCAATCACTTTCAGATCATCGGGACAATCAAATAAACTTCAAGTGAGCATGCTCAAATCAATAAAAAGAATAATAATCTTATTTCAAATCAATTATACTTTCTTTTGTATAAAACGGGTTTAGTCCCGCCACCACTTCAAAAACAAATTAAAACATGCTTTTAAAAACTGTACGGGAATTACCATAAATTTACTTACCTCACTCGCATAAAACCGAGCACTCAATTCAGTACTAACTGACAAAATGATTGGGAACCTAATCAAAAATTTCAAGAATTAATTTCGTACCATCACAAATTCAAACTGAATACTTCATTACGATCACTCCTAATCCCGATGCTATTCCTATTAATCTCCACATAACCGAACATCTCCAAATTTATTCTTATATCACAAACTAATCATTTAAATCCCCGTTAATTATTGACACTCGGTGTGTGAACAGTGTCGGTGAATAGTACCCACGATGTGAACAGTAACTGCACTTCCAAAATTGGCCAAACCATAGCCTATTCTCATGAGATTTTCTCCAAAAATATCACAGCAATCAATTAATACTCAATCACATACATCCCACTTCAATTAATACTTAAATCTCATCCTAAAGCTACCGGAATTATCCCCCATTTTTCCAGCAATTCACGGACAACAGAGGCAGCACATAAATGGCTAAATTTAGGCTTAAAGAGCTGCCACATACCAGAATTTGCAAGCAAAGAAACCGGACTGCAGGTTGGGGAAGTTGCCGGCGGCAAGTTGCAGGGAAAGTCACGGACTAGCCAAAAATTGGAGGAACAAGAGCAATTAAAGCAAACCCAACTTAAATCAAAGAAGAACATAGGGATTGGTAGCTGTTTCTTACCCAAAACCGGAGCAAATCACCCCCACAAAGCAGGAGCAGCTGGCGGAAGGACAGAGCAAAGCAGGGCAGATTCGGATTTTCCTGCAGGGGGAGAGATTTCTGGGTTCCAAATCAGGTTCTTGGACCAGAAAAGAAGGATAAAATCAGGCTGCTTACCGGTTTTCCTCAAGGCTAGTGCCGGGTTCCCCTTTTTTTTTCTTCGGGTGGCTGCAGCGGGAAGAAATGAGAAGAAGAGCAGAATCGGGCAAGGCTGGGAAGAAAAGAAAGAAAGAAAAAGAAGAAAAAGAAAAGAAGTCATCCTTATCCAAATTCTTTCCCTCTTTAAGTCCCTCAGCTTTGCAAATCTTGGCTATTAAGCCCAAAACAATATTTCTTTCTCAAACAAGTCCCTAACTCACTTAAATATTCTAGAAAATTTTGGGGTATCACAAGTACGAAAACAAAATAGACGTCTCCTCTATAGGTCATGGCCAGTGTTATAAACCTCCAACTGGTAGGCACACGATTTACTAGTATATAATCCCACTAGCAAGATAACAATCACATAAACAAACCAGTTCTATCAGTAACATGTCAACATGTGCTAGCGTTTATAAACCTCCCATTAGCAGGCACACACATAACATAACCATATTGGAGACAAAACAGGCAGAATTTAACAGAAAATCATACTTTACAAATAATTTCCAGATCATCAGGGCAGTTAAATAAACTCCAAGCAGGCATGCTCAAATTAATAAAAAGAATAATAATCTTCTTTCAAATCAATCATGCTCATTTTTATATAAAACAGGTTTAGTCTCGCCACCACTTCAGAAACAAGTTAAAATATACTTTTAAAGTCGAAGGGCGTTACCATAATTTACTTACCTCAAATCGCATAAAATTGGAAACTCAAGCCAAGTGCTCTGGTGACAAAACAATCACGAACCTAATCAAATATTCAAAAATTAATATCCATATGACCGGACATCTCAATATAACTACACATTTAAACCCTCCTATTGTTGGCGACCAATCCCGAAATGCAATATTTATTATTTTATCTTATTTTTCTTCTTTCCAAATTTGAGCACAAAAATTAAATTGTGCATTTATATATATATGCATAATACACATAAAATTTTCCCATTTCTCATGGGCAGCACATGGAGAGCATGGCTTTGGCAACCGCAACTCACACCCACGAAATTTTCTCTCCAAAACATCACAGCAGCCTAATTAAACTAATTCCTACATGAATTAAGCTAAATCACGGTCTAATTACTGTCAAATTTCTCCCCTATTTCCAGCAAAAAATTCAGACACACAAGGCAGTAATTACATGGATAATTTTAGCAATTAAATGGGTAAAAGTTGGGTTCAAGGAGTTGCCACATACCCAAAATCTCCCAGCAAGCAGCACCGGGTCCGACTGGGAAGGGAGCCAACGGGGAGAAGAAAAATGAACTCACTCACGGGTTACCAAAATTGAAGGAACAACACAAAATTAGAGTAAACCCAAGGCAAATCAAAGCTAAAGCGATGATTTCATGGTGGTTCCCTTACCAGAAAATCAAAAAATCCCCACCCTCACCAAGCTGAAACCGGTAGCAGGGGAGAAGAAAGGTCGCAAGATCTAAAATTTTCTTGGCTTTAGGGGGGGTTCTAGGTTCTAAGCTTGTTCTTGAACAAGAAAGAAGGGAAAAAAATCAAGCTTTACCATTTCTTCTCCTCAAGAGGGTGTGTCGGCAGCTTGGGGGAGGCTGTAGGGGACGGGAAAGAAAGAGCAGAATCGGGCTGAAGAAGAAAGAGGAAAACGAGAAAAGAATAGCTGATCCTTATCCAAATTTTTACTCTTTTAAGTCCCTCCAATTTGGATATTTTAGCTAATAAGCCCCAAAATAATATTTTCTCACACAAAAGTCCTTAACTTAAATGCTAGAATTTCAAAAAATTTGGGATATTACATTCACCCCTCCTAAAAAGGAGTTTTGTCCCCAAAACTGAAATTGAGGATCATCTAGACTGGTGAATAGCTTCACACAATCCGAGACAAAACAAATGCCTCACCAACTCTTATGAACAGAACATGGCCTACTACGCTTCTGTTGCGTTACTCTGATATCAAACCACAACTAATCATAAAAGCAGAACATTAACTACTTAACAAGATTTACCATGAAACAAGCTACTAGAGGCTGGAGTGATATGAGAAGCACAAGGAATAAAAATAAATCCTGCCAAAGCCACAAAAGAACAATTGTGGGGTTACACTATGAACCCAACACAAAGATGGGTTGGCAAAGAATGGCATGGATTTAAAGACGAGTACAACAAAATTTTGAACTCTATCAAAGACGGATAAGCATCCAATGGATATATGGATCATGAACGAATGAACAAGTGCATGGATGCCTTATAAATTCTGCCACAACAAGGTTAACCAATAAGCAAGGTCATGTTTAACAAAGCAACTAGAATCAAGAGACAGATTTTAGCAATTAACAAGAGTTAAAAGCTAGACCCATCAAATGACATGTGAAATTTCCAAAATAGCATCAGAATGAAATCAGTGGAAAACATGAATGCTTGGAAGAATACTGGAACATAAGAGTGCAAGGTAGAATGCCTCAAAAAATTCAGCAACAAAACGACATTCACCAAGAATCAAGATCAAATTTAACCAAGCAATCAAAATTGAGAGACACGAGTTAACCATGAAACAAGCAATAGAATTCAAGGATTAAGCCCACAAAAGAGATTTCAATAATGACAACTAGAACACAAATTCAAGAGCAGATATAACCAGGATGTCAAGATCTAGCACCCCAAGCAACATGAATTAATTAACAGAATAATCAATAATAGGGATCAGGATACTTAGAAGATTACTGTCTTCTAATTAAAAGGGCAAACAAAAAGCAAAGCAGCTAGATAAAAGAACCATTTCTCTTGGAACAAAACTCTAGGGCATCAAGTACTTTAAAGACTACCCATTCACTTCGTAGCCCATGGAGGCTAAACAGATTTACAATCAAGTCATCCTAGACATCCTAGAGTCAAGTCAAAGCTAAGACATCAAGAATACAGAGATTAACACTTGCAAGAGACAAGAATTAGTATGCCTCATATAGGTATTTTCTAATAATCATCACCCCTCCTAAAGAGGTGTCCATATGAACAAAATCAAAAATCAAGAAGATCAACAGGTATACTAAAACAAGAACTAGCAGAATATGTAGGATTTGAGCAAGAGTAGTATACAGAATTTGAACAAGAGCAAGGATCAAGACAAGAATGGTTTTCAAGGACAATTCAAAATAGATTCCAAAAACCAAATATCAATTGATTTTCAAGAAAAGGATGCTAACATGACTTTACTCCAGGCAAGGTTCGAGATAAGGTTCCAAGAACAGTGTAAGAATTAATTTCAGACAAGTATAAAGATAATGAGGATTTCAATAATCATTATCCATTTCCTTTGGATTTCAGTTTCAAGAACAAGTACAAAGCAATCTCAAGAAAGATTCTAGATGAATTTCAAGAGTTTTAAGCAGTTTCCAAGTATCAAGAATGTAGAGATTAGCAACAATAGAGAGTTTAACTTTATGACAGCTTGCCAATCTTCACAAAAACACGGTAATTTCAATTGAATTGATCATTGTTTTTTATTGACCAATATAGAAAAATGAGCCACATGAAAAGACCATGAAGCTCCAAATGGAAAAAGTGAAATTTCACTATAAGACTTTCAGAAAGATAATGAGCAACGAAATTACCAAGTTATCCAGCTCTTAACACGCATCTAGAAAACACACAACATTTGCTAAAATATGCTAAAATAGCTTTGAATCTCTTACAAAGTAAAGGGTTGCCCATCTTCCACTAGTCATGTGACAAACAGAACAAATTTCTCAACCAGCTATGCTGTAGAGACCAACAGGATCAATAACAAAATATCTCTGCAACTCCCCAGATTTTACAATTGTGGCAAAAGAGCATACAAAAATTCTATTCAAGTAACAAGTCTAAACAAGTGCAGACTATCAGAAAATAACCAACTTTCAAAACAAGGTCTTAAGAGCATGGCGGACAAGATTAATTTCATGAATCTACACAGGGTATGAAGGCAGGAAACAAGAACAATCAGATTACCATCTCATCAAAATGGATTAGAAAATTCAGGCAACATGAATTAGAATCGTCCCTTATATAACCCCATCACTCATCTCACCACGGTTTTAAAATCCACTGGCCAGCCAAGTTCTAAACAAATCCTAGGTATTCAATTAAACCTAGGTATTTAATTAAACCTAAGCTCTGATACCACTCAATCTGGAGGTGCTTAATTTAATCCTAAACTCTTAATTTAATCCTAAACTCTTAATTTAAACCTAAACTCTTAATTTAAACCTAAGCTCTGATACCACAAAATCTGTCACGCCCCAGAACCTAAATTCGGGGACGTGGCAGACGCCGTACACTTGTGAGAGGGTCTCACAAATGCACAAGGCTCGGAACTTTTCCAATTCACATCTGACAATCCAATAACTTAAATCAGATATTTCAAAATAAGTCTATGTCCAACATGACTTAAGCTCAAAATCTCAAGGTCAAATCTCTTGTAAACTAACAATCCATTAAATGAATTTATAGTCTAGCTTACAAGATCATGATCTATATTTAAAATCTATGTTCAATTTACAAGATGGCTAGCCTTCTAACTCATCACTCCCCTCGTTTTTCCCCGTCCTTGACTTCGCTTCTTGAAATGGTGGATAAAGAAAAACTATGAGATAACTCAGTAAATAAATATGGACAGCCCTTAATTAAACTTATAGCATGCCAACCAGTATAATCATGAAAAACAGGTACGAGTACGGAAACAAAATAGACGTCTCCTCTATAGGTCATGGCCAGTGTTATAAACCTCCCACTGGCAGGCACACGATTTACTAGTGTATAATCCCACTAGCAGGATAACAATCACATAAACGAACCGATTCTATCAGTAACATGTCGACATGTGCTAGCGTTTATAAACCTCCTACTAGCGGGCACACGAATAACATGACCATATTGGAGACAAAACAGGCAGAATTTAATAGAAAATCATACTTTACAGATAATTTTCAGATCATCAGGGCAGTTCAATAAACTCCAAGCAAGCATGCTCAAATCAATAAAAAGAATAATAATCTTATTTCAAATCAATCATGCTCATTTTTGTATAAAATGGGTTTAGTCCCGCTACCACTTCAAAAACAAGTTAAAATATACTTTTAAAGTCGAAGGGCGTTACCATAATTACTTGCCTCAAATAACATAAAATTGGAAACTCAAGCGAAGTGCTCGGGTGACAAAACAATCACGAACCTAATCAAATATTCAAAAATTAATATCCATATGACCGGACATCTCAATATAACTACACATTTAAACCCTCCTATTGTTGGCGACCAATCCCGAAATGCAATATTTATTATTTTATCTTATTTTTCCTCTTTCCAAATTTGAGCACAAAAATTAAATTGTGCATTTATATATATGCATAATGCACATAAAATTTTCCCATTTCCCACGGGCAGCACATGGAGAGCATGGCTTTGGCAACTGCAACTCACACACACGACATTTTCTCTCCAAAATATCACAGCTGCCTAATTAAACTAATTCCTACATGAATTAAGCTAAATCATGGTCTAATTACTGTCAAATTTCTCCCCTATTTCCAGCAGAAAATTCGGACACACAGGTCAGTAATTACATGGATAATTTTAGCAATTAAATGGGTAAAAGTTGGGTTCAAGGAGTTGCCACATGCCCAAAATCTCCCAGCAAGTAGCATCGGGTCCGGCTGGGAAGGGAGCCGACGGGGAGAAGAAAAATGAACTCACTCACGGGTTACCAAAATTGAAGGAACAACACAAAATTAGAGTAAACCCAAGGCAAATCAAAGCTAAAGTGATGATTTCATGGTGGTTCCCTTACCAGAAAATTGAAAAATCCCCACCCTCACCAAGCTGAAACTGGTAGCAGGGGAGAAGAAAGGTTGCAAGATTTGAAATTTTCTTGGCTTTAGGGGGGGTTCTAGGTTCTAAGCTTGTTCTTGAACAAGAAAGAAGGGAAAAAATCAAGCTTTACCATTTCTTCTCCTCAAGAGGGTGTGTCGACAGCTTGGGGGAGGCTGCAGGGGACAGGAAAGAAGAAGAGCAGAATCGAGTGGAAAGAAGAAGAGCAGAATCGGGTTGAAGGAGAAAGAGGAAAGGAGAAAAAAATAGCTAATCCTTATCCAAATTTTTACTCTTTTAAGTCTCTCCAGTTTGGATATTTTAGCTAATAAGCCCCAAAATAATATTTTCTCACACAAAAGTCCTTAACTTAAATGCTAGAATTTTAGAAAATTTGGGATATTACACACACCATAAGCGTCCTCCACATACCATACCTGATAATTCTGTTCAGTCATCTCAATGTGTGGTGCAATTGCAATAGATTGTGACAACTTTTTTTTAACAACTATGACAAAACTATAAAAGAATCAATTGACATTACAAGAGAAGGTTGATAGGATGGAGATGATGTTTTTTATGATGCAGGGAGAAAGTGGAGCTAGGACAAATAGGGGAGCATAATTGGCTTTGTCCTAAGTTGATTTTGTATCAAATGTTGGCTCAATGCACTCTAAGAGGGGGGTGAATTGGAGTTGGCAAATTTTCACCTCTTTGCAACCACCAAACAAAAATTAAAGAGAAAGTAGGGAAGAGAGCTTGCACAATGATTTTATAGAGGTTCGGTTCAACCACTTGGAGCCTAATCCTCTACCTTGGTTTCACTCACCAAAAATTTCCTTGACACTCTCCACTAAGAAAAACAAGGGTGGCTTAAAGGAGCTACTCAATCCTTTTACAAGAAAAATGGTATTTCTCTCAAATCTCACCCCTTTACAAGATAAACCCCAAGAATCCTCTCTACAAATCACTCTTGAAGGAATATTCACACCCCTAAGATAACACACAAGTAGAACAAGAAGAGGATTATAAGCAAAGATCACTCAAAGATAAAAAAACTCAAGTTAAAGCACAAGATGGTAAGTAGAGATATTCAATACAAAACTCAAAAACTAATCCCAAATCTGCTACCAACCATATTTATAGCCCTTTGGTTGAAAATAGTCATTTCTAGCCATTGGGGGTCATTAAATGCTTTGCAAGTCGTGTAATTTCAAATTGCAGATTTGTTAGTACAACTAGCTTAAAATCTAGAGTCAAATCTATACAGTTTACTTAGAATTCTACAGCCAGCTTTGCAAGTTTCCTACACATTCAATTTTTTGCATACAGCCGGCTTCGAGCCGGCTTCCTGCACATTCTATTTTCTTACACAGCTGACTGTAAAATATAGAGCTGGTTTTGGGATTTTGACTTTAAAAACATTAAATAATTTTCAAATAACTTAACCGTTGTGCATTAAATGCGCCGTCACAACCTACTGCAAAGTTAAAGTTGAACTGTGCACTTAAATTTTTCTCTCATAGAGCCAGCTGCAGCTCATAGAGTAAGCTCTCTGCACTTGCCATTACCAGAGCAGGCTGTAGATTTTTAGAGCTGGCTTTTTGCATATTTTTCAGCCTTTTTTTTTTGGTATTTTTAGTGCAGTCCAAGTTCACTTAATTTTGCAATTTTTTGGAAGTTGAACTACACACTTAAATGAACAAATTAGTTATTCAAATGTGTTTTGTAATTATCAAAATCATAGGTACAACAATCTCCCCCTTTTTTTGTGATGATAAAACACTTTGGGAATAAATTGATAAAAGCACATATATAATCCAATGAAAGCACATATAGACTTCAAAACTAAGCACAAGTTTCAGCATCAAAACACTTCAAAAAATGACAGTAAATTCAGCATGCTATCTCCCCCTTTTTTTCATCCATTAAAAAGTATATGAATAAACTCTCCCTTAATTCATGTATATCAACCTTTAAAGTATCAAAAATAAGTAATTTAAGCACAATATCCACAGATTGCTCTTCCTCAATAAAAGCATTTAATAATCATCAAAATCACAAGCAACCGTCAACAAATATAAAGTTCACAACTCCTGCCATTAATATTCACAATCATAGAACATTAAAAAGGCAACATATTTAACAAAGTAGCATTTAGTCTTAACCATCAAACACAAGAAAGTAGAATAAAGACAATCTAAAAATGAAAATGCATGTGCCTAAGATGTCCAGCCTAAGGATTAGCTAAAAGAGAGATATCAGGTTAGGTGGCACTAGGTGGGGGTGGAGGAAAGAAATGGTTAACAATTTGATCAATTTTTCCATCTACGGAATCCATCCGTCTTCTCATCTCATTTCGAAAATCATAAAAATCAGTTTGTAGCTGCCTCATCCCGTTAACCATAAGCTCTAAAGTTTCTTGATGAGTTGTTTGCATGAAGACTTGAAAAGGTCTCCAGTTGTCACCTCCATGTTCTTCTACTTCCTCTTGCTCTTCCATGTACTGGTCTGCATCTCCTCCTTCTTCACTCTCTTGCTGTTCCATCGCTTGATCCCTTTTCTTCCTCCAAATACCATTCCTGAGCTCACATTACATACTTTCAAAAGAAGCCTTATTGAGTGTAGTCCCAGATTTAATCTTTCCAGCCCTAAAATGTGTAAAATCATTGTTGTTCCTCTGCACCAACCCAATGATTAGAGCACCATGAGGAAGTCCCATATCTATTGAGTAATTCTTTATTATGTTCTGATAAATGAATTTTCCAAGGTTTAGCCTTTTTCTCTTAAGAAGATAATCAAACCATGAGAGATCACTACCAAGTGCAATAGATTTAGAGCCCTTCCTTTGAGAAATAATGCAATTGATAATCCACTATAATGCTCTATTTTCAAGTGTAAGAAGACCTACATTAATTTGACTTGTAGTGCAATTTGGGGCAATTGTTGCTCTAACTACTGTTGCACTTACATCTTGAAACTCATCATTTCCTCCTTTAAGTATTTCTAATGCAGCACAAATTTCCCTAGGTGAAAACTAAATTTGCACCCCAAAAACCATGGTTTTGCACTTATCCCTTTTTGGTTTCAAACTAGCATAAAACTGATGAACCGCATCATTATACACAGGCTCCTTAATTTCTAGAAAATTAATCCACTCAATTTCTCTAAATATTTCCTCTACACGCATATCACCTTAAGGGGATTGACTAAACTTCACATTATTGCAAGGTAGAACAACCAAATTCTAGACAAAATTATAGTGATCAGAGGCATCCTTAGCCCAAAATGGTGTAGAATCATAGGTATTACCTTCTTCTTGAGCCTATCCCCTAGCACTTAAACTCCCAACTTGTTTCCTTTTACTTCCAGCCCTTCTTGAAGCCATGAGAGAGAGAGGAGCAAATTTCACACAAAATTGGAGCAAAAGCTTGAAGATTGATGTTGGGTATGTAAGGATTTTAAGGTATTTGAGTGTTTAAATGGTGGGTTTTGTAGATTTTGAGGGATTTAGGTGTTTGGGAGACGAGAGGGCGTGTTTTTGGAGAGAAACCGAATTGATCTGGTGCAAAGAGAGAGAAAATGCACAAAATAAAAAGTGCCCAGGAAAGCTAGTTGTAATGGCAGAGCCAACTGTGATGCGGGTTCAGGTCGGACTTGCTCTCGAGTAAGCTGGCTGTGGCATGAAAGCCGACTTAACTTGGAGAATCTCAACATTGTATTTTTTGGGGTTAAGCCGACTATGAAAATTTGATTGGTACAAATAAAAGGTTTGGGGCTGTTTTGAAGAAAGTCCACCTAATTTGATATTTCTTTATTTAACTAAGTTTAAATTGGATATCAAATATTAAATTATGCATTCTTATACATATATCAATGTGTGCAGCCATAATCAATCAATATATGGAAATCAAGCTCATTAATTTGCATAAACTCTAACAAACAATTACATTAATTTCAAGAACCATATTAAGCACTAGGATCTAACATGCCAAGCTCATTTCTAATAAAGAAAAATCCATCACAATCAAGAGGTTTTGTAAATATATCAGCTAATTGATTTCTAATATCCACAAACAATAAATTAACATCACCATTAGCAACATGATCCCTATTAAAATAGTGCCTAATTTCTATGTGCTTTGTGTGAGAATGTTGGATGGGATTTTTGGTGAGATTAATAGCACTAGTATTGTCACATTTAATGGGAATATGATCCATGGCAATGTCAAAATCCAAAATTTGTTGTTTCATCCACAACGCTTGGGCGCAACAACTTGCGACGACTATTTATTCGGCCTTGGTTGTGGATAGAGCAACACTATTTTGCTTTTTGGAAGACCATGATATGAGCATATTACAAAAAAAATTAACAAGTTCCACTTGTACTTTTTCTATCAGTCCTATTACCTGCATAGTCCACATCTGAATATGAATGTAAGTCTAAGAAAGAACCCTTACGATACCATAAACCAAGGTTGGGAGTATCTTTTAGGTACTTAAAGATTCTTTTAGGTACTTAAAGATTCTTTTAACCGCAACTAAGTGTGACTTCTTAGGACAAGCTTGAAATTTAGCACACAAACAAACCCTAAATATTATATCCGGTCTACTTGTGGTTAAATAAAATAAGGAACCAATCATGCTTCTATAAAGCTTGGGATCAATAGGCTTACCTCCTTCATCCTTGTTAAGATTAATTGAAGTGCTCATAGGAGTAGCTATTGGCTTACAAAGCTCCATGCCAAACTTCTTAAGCATTTCCTTTGTATATTTGCTTTGGTTGATAAAGATACCTTCTTTGGATTGTTTGATTTGAAGTCCCAAGAAGAAAATAAGCTCACCCATCATGCTCATTTCAAATTCACCTTGCATAGCTTTGGAAAACTCTTGACAAAGAGAATCATTAGTAACACCAAACACAATATCATCAACATAGATTTGGACAATTAATATATTTTGGCCTTTGTTTTTCACAAACAATGCGGTATCAACTTTTCCTCTAGAAAAATCATTTACAAGCAAAAAATTACTTAATCTTTCATACCAAGCTCTAAGAGCTTGTTTTAAGCCATATAAAGCTTGTGAAATTTTATAAACATGGTTTGGATAAAATGAATCTTAAAATCGGGAGGTTGCTCAACATAAACCTCTTCTTGAATACAACCATTTAGAAAAACACTTTTAACATTCATTTGGTAAAGTGTAAAGCCTTTAAAACATGCAAAAGCCAATAACATTCTAATTGCTTCAAGCCTAGCTACCAGGGCAAAAGTTTCATTAAAATCAATTCCTTCATCTTGACAATAGCCTTTAGCAACTAGTTTTGCCTTGTTCCTAACCACAACTCCATTCTCATCTAACTTATTTTTAAAAACCCATTTAATTCCTATGATGGGATGGTCTTTAGGTCTAGAAACAAGATTTCAAACCTCATTTCTTTCAAATTAAGCTAATTCCTCTTGCATAGCCACCACCCAATTAGGATCATTTAAACTATCATCAAGATTCTTTGTTTCAATTTGAGATATAAAAGCAACAAAAGCACAAGTATTATGAGCATGAGATCAAGTAGTTACCCCTTTTGATGGATCCCCAATGATTTCATTACCTTTGACATAGGATCTCTCTATTGGGAAAGTTGGTTCTCTTGGCTCATGTGTTTGTTGCATTTCTTCATGTTTGTCCTCCTTATTTTTCTCATTTTTGAGCTTCCTTGGTGTTGTCCTCCTTGAGATTCATATCTTTTATTTGTTCTCCAATGGCATCTACATCATCACCATCACAAGACTTTTTAGAGCAAATATGCTTAGTCTCATCAAAGACCACATGAATAGATTCCTCAACAACTTTAGTACATTTATTATACACTTGGTAAGCTTTATTAGAAGTAGAGTATCCAAGAAAGATGCCTTCATCACTTTCAGAATCAAATTTTTCAAGAGAGTCCTTTCAATTGTTCAAAACAAAGCATTTGCAACCAAAAGCTTTAAAGTGGGAAATCTTGGGTTTTCTTCCTTTGTAAATCTCATAGGGGGTTTTGTTAAGAAAATGCCTCACTGTAACTCTATTCAACAAATAACAAGAGGTTGCAATGGCTTTGGCCCAAAAAGATTTTGGCAAATCATTCTCGCAAAGCAAGTCCTTGCCATTTCCTCAATGATACGATTTTTTTACTCAACTACCCCATTTTGTTGAGAAGTTCTAGGGGCTAAAAAGTTATGATCAATACCATGTTCAATGCAAAAATTTTCAAAGTCATTATTTTCAAACTCTCCCTCATGATCACTTCTAATAGAAACAATTGGAAAACCTTTCTCATTTTGAAGCTTTTTACAAAGACTTTTGAAAGCATCAAGTGCATCTTTCCTATGTGCAAGAAAAGCAACCCATGTAAATCTAGAATAGTCATCAACCACAACAAGCACATATGATTTCCCTCCATTGCTTAGAATGCGCATTGGTCCAAACAAATCCATATGAAGTAACTCAAGAGGTCTATTTGTAGATATGCAATTCTTAGTCTTAAAAGAAACTCTAGTTTGCTTACCCTTCATGCATGCATCACACACACCATCAATATTCACATTCACCTTAGGCAAGCCATCAACAAGATTATGCTTTAATAACTTAGAGATAACACTCATGCTAGCATTTCCTAGTCTTTCATGCCACAACCAAGTATCATCATGAGTTATAGAAGCAAGACAAATATTGGCATCAATGTCATGCAAATCAATCACATATACATTTTTAAGCCTCTTGCCAACAAATAACACTTTATCATTTCTAGAATCAATAATCTTGCAATGAGATTTAAAAAACACAACACTAAGCATATGACCACATAATTGACTAATACTAAGCAAGTTATGTTTCAATCCATCCATATACCAAACATCATCAAAAGAAATAGATTTATTATCAATTTCACCAATTCCTTTCACAATTCCTTTCCCATTGTCACCAAAGGTTACGGTTCCACCATCCAAGGGCATAAGTGATGAGAATTGTGAAGGATCACCCATCATGTCCCTTGAGCATCCACTATCTAGATACCATTTGTTCTTCATTTTGCTCACAAGGCACACCTACAGAACAAAAATCAATTTTTAATCTTAGGTACCCAAACTTGCTTAGGTCCTTAAGGGTTAGTTCTTATAGTTCCTTTTAGAACCCAAATTTGCTTCACTCTACCTTGAGCTATTAATCTCTTTAAAAGACATGCATAGGCAAAGTGTCTCTCTACACCACAACAATAGCAAGTAACTTGAGGATTAGAAAATTGATTTGCCCTTACAAAGAAATTCTTAAAATTCTTTTGCTTTTTAATTAGAATAATCAAATCCAACACCCCCTTTGTTATAAACACTTCTTTGAGATTTTAAGATAGAATCAAATTTTTCTTTACTCAAGGTAAATTTGGAAATCGCATTCTCAAGATTACAAACTTTCTTTTTCAAGTTCTCATTTTCCTTTTTCAAAACATTACTAGATTCCTCATTCTTTAAATATGCAATCTCAATATTTAAGGAAGCATTTTCTTTAACTAAAATCTCATTTTGTTTTGAAAGAGATTCAATCTCATTTTGTTTTGAAAGAGATTCAATCTCATTTTGTTTTGAAAGAGATTCAATCTCATTTTGTTTTGAAAGAGA
>BPVZ01000276.1:83435-100076 GCA_020521535.1 Rubroshorea leprosula | reverse complement strand
ATGTTTTCAACCCGCAACCCGTTTATAACCCAACCCGTTTAACCCGTCACCCGAGTTGACCCGACCCTAACCCGACCCAACCCGCCCGTTTGCCAGGTCCTGAGTTGATCTGACTGACTGGTGAATTTACGGGAGGGTGGAATAAGCATTTCTTTCAGTACATGAGAACGAGTTATATTTTATATTTAATTTAAAAAATTTTTATTGTACTTTTTGAAATTTAGTATTTATTTAAATATTTAAAAGTTTATATTTAATATTTAATTTAATTGATATTAAATAATTTATAGGTATATATTTATGTATTTGGTTTAATGAAAAGAAAGATCTAATATGAAAAACTATTATTACATCTGTTTTATGTTTTGTTTAAAATTTATTATTTATATAAATTGTTGTTGTTGTGTGTAGAATTTGTTAGATTTATAGGCTTTCCTTAACTTTTCTTTTTTATTTTTTTATTTTTGTTTTTAAAATTTATTATTGTTATATAATTTTTTCATCTCAAAATAACTATGATTTTGTATTTTGAGTTTGGCTCAAATTAATTATCATGTTTTAATTTTTAAGGTAAATGAATATTTTTTGGTTATTTTGATCATATGATTATTTATTTATTTTGAGTAATTATCTTATTACAAAAGGTTTAGCATTATCTTTTAATTTTTTAAGAGTAATATTAGTTAATACATAAATTGTCCTTAGGTTTTTAATTTAAAGAAAATGTAAAATAATTATAATTATTTTAAGATAGAGAGACTAAATATTAAATATAATAAATATATTATAAAATTTTAATTATATAAATATAAATAACAGATCACTTATATAAATTAATTAAATTAGTAAAATAAATAACTTTGAATCTTTATATTTATTTATTAATTTATGAATATATTATTTTTATACTCATTATTTATTTATTTTTTCTACAATTCAAGCATATTACTTAAATAGTTAAAATACAATGAGTATACCAGTAGCTAAGGTTGTCAAAATCGAGAGTTTATCTAAAATTATTTTGGTTAGGTAAAATCAAAATCATAAAATCAAATTGATAAAATCGAGAGTTTATTAAATTTAATATATAATATATAATAAATTATATATAATCAAAATTAAACAACGATAAATCAAATTTAAAATTAAAAACTTGAAATTAACTAATTAAAATTTAAATATTATCTCGAGATTTGGAAGCACAATCTTCAATTGTTAATTTGTTATTGGGTTGAGGGTTGTGGGTTTTTAAAATGAGAAATGAGTTTAATTTAAGGGCTGTCTGGTCAAAGCCCATTAACACCAAATGGAAGCTCAACAGGAAATGGTCCAGCTGCTTAACGGGGGTAAAATCGAGCTTTTATCCAATTTCACAATAAAATCATAATTTTACGATTTTACCCCCCTATTTCATAAAATTTCGATTTTAACTTAGATTTTACTTGAAATGCTTACTTAAAATCGTAAAATCACATGGTTTTATGATTTAAATTGTGATTTTGACAACACTGCCGGTAGCCAATGCCCATCCCTTGATGGAAAGAGTCATTTGGAATTTCATCTGGAGCGCATAGACCCAAGACTAGTTTCAACATGAGTGGATTGGATCCGGTCGAGTCTTTTCGTTGGACCTAATTTTTGTTAAATTTTTTCGGTAGATAGTTCTTTTTTAGATTTAAATGATTAATTTTGAGTTGGTCAAATCGAGTTTTTCATATAAATCCTAAATTTTTGTTAGATTTAAAATTCTTTTTTCTTTTTTCCTTTAAACTTATCAAGCCACCTGACCTTAAAATAATTATTTATTCATAGATGTTCCATTGGTAAATGAGCTAAAGCCTGCCCAACCTATAAAAACGGTGTAAGAGCTAACCCTACTGTCCTGCCCGACCCAAAAAAGAAAGGTACGGAAGAGCTAAGTCCCGCTCGACTCATGCCTTTCCCAATTTCTATACCCTAACTCTGACCTTAGCTCGATTGACCGAAAGAAAAACACGACCCTTTCTCGAGCTCAAAGCGGCCTGAACACCAGAAAAAACGAGTTAGTAATGGATTCCGCAACAACAGCAGCGGCCGGGGAAAAGCCCGTCATTTTTCAAGCTATGGCTACAGATGATGAGACGATGGTGATGAGGAATATCTGGTTGATCATCAAACCCAACCGTCAGAAAGGAATCTTCGAAACTTTCAAAGACATAGAGCCGCTGGAAGATAAGGAACGCTTTGGAAGTGCTCTTTTGGGGACAAGTTCTATCTTTGTGAAATCCTCCTTGTATGCAGTGGGTGGCCGAAAGCCCAACAGTGATGAGTTGAGCAGCTGTATCCGCTATCTTGACACCAATAAGCTTTCCGAGGGCTGGAAGGTCGGCACCCTACCATCTGCTTCTTTTGATTCTGTCCTTGGCGTTTATGATGATTCCATATACATACTTCCTGGTATGTGGAATACGTATCCTACAAAACAAGAGGGCTACATCTGGAACGTCATAAACAATGAATGCCTTCAAACCAGAATACACCCTCCAGAAGATGGAGACGGGCAGTGGCGTAGGATTCGTGCTTGTGCTTCTTTAGATGAAGGGCTTCTAATTGCTATGGATGGAGAGAAGAACAACTTCTTTCTCTATAACCAAGAGAACAATGATTGGAAGATTTACAATATTCAGGATCCACTTCCCAAGTTTATTGGTGAGACTAGCTTCGCAGCATTTAATGGGAGACTGTACTTCTTGGAGGTTCGAAGTATGTCCCCTGCCTTCTTATTCGTCTATGATATTAACAAAGGGAAGCTTGTGATGGACAAAAAGCCTATTCCAGAGTTTGATGATGACTTGTGGTCAATGGATAAGTGGGATAGAGTGGTCCGCCTAGTTCCCGTGGCTGATGACAAGCTCTGTTTTCTGTGGCTTGGTCCTGTTACTTATGAAAATGAAGATGTGTGGCATCCTGTTCGAATCCTTCACTGTCTCAAGGTTAAGTTTTCCATCAATCCTAATCCTTCTAATTCAGAGGTTAAGGTTGAGGCCGATAAAGGATTTCACACAAACATCACTAATTTATTAGATTGCCTGCCATGGTAACTCCTTTTCCATTTTCCCTTTTAATTTGCATGTCATATATACACCTTGATTTCTAACTATTCTTTTCTGTTAACAGTAGTGACCCTGAACAATTTGAACCTGAATTGGAAGGCAGATCTCCTCTCTACCCCCGGCTGTTAGTGCTTTTCCGTTTCCTCTTAATTTTTGCAACTATGCTGCTGATTTCTAACCCTTTTTTTTTCTTCTGTTGGTAGTGATGCATTTCAAAAACAACAGACAGACAAGTCTTCCACTGAAGAAATAGGAACATGGTTTTTTCTACTCATTTATCCTCTTCCAATTTATGTTTTTAATTTTGGGTGACATTACTTGTTTATCCTCTTTTAATTTTTGTGTCTCTTGTTTGCAGGTTGATTTCTGGCAAACAATTTCAAAATCAAGCGAAGGACATTACTTCCCCTATAGAAAAAGGAAAAAGAAAAAGGTTTTTACCGGTTTACCTGGTCCATTTTTTCTTTTTTAATTTCAGCCAGTGGCGTTACACGAAATATGCACCTTGATTTCTGAGATTGTTTTTCTGTTGGTAGGACTCAGCCTGTAGATCCACCATTATCACATCATGAACAGAAAAGGGCTAAGGTTTGTTGTTAGTGTTTCCATGCATTCTCTACATTCCTTTCGAATTGCATTTATTTACAGCCAAATCCCCAAATTGCTACCTGATTTTTTTTTTTACTCGGATTTCACACCCTAAAAGAATTTTAATTCAGAAATTGCATCACAAAATCATACCCCAGTTTTGATGACTTTAAAATATACAATCCTACAAAATAAGAACAATCAAAGACAACCATTGAATTTTTCTCTTTTTTGGGAACTAGTACAATTGGAGGATGGGGAATGGGATTGCCAAGGCTTGAAACTTGGACTTTTAGATGCCACCACGCTTCTCAAAGGAGTTGTGGCCATTGGGCCACAATGGTGGTTGGCAACGACTATTGAAATTGAATAAAACACAATAATATAAGACAGAATTCCAATGTGTATATAATATTGGAAATTGAATAATAGTGCATAACAGTTTTAACTTTGAAAAAAAAAAAATGGAGTCCTAACTTTAAACATTGTTTTATTTAATTAAAATCCAATTCAAAATTCAGAAATTGCCCTTATTAAATGTTTATATATATAAGTAGGGGTTTATACACCACATTTATATAAAATTTTGACAACATTTATTCACTTTTTATTATATTTATTAAAAATAATTATCAATTTCACCAAAAAGGTCGTGATAAATCTCAATCATTCAATGGTTGAAATTTTGTATAAATGTGGTGTGTAAAATTTGTTTGTAAGTATATTTCTACTAAATATATATATATATATATGCATTTCAAAAGGGATACAAACATAGCCAACTGGGCTCTTGAAAACTTTGAGAAGAATGTGACAGAAGAAAAAACAACCTAATAGCTGAACCCAAGAAATGAAAATTCATTTTCAATGCATTGACAGACCACTCCTAGTCGGCTTTCCTGAAAGGCAATGTAGTTACCCCCTTCCCTAATCCTCTAACTTGTACATAGATTCAAGCTTTTTTCAAGCTCATTACCATTTAATTCGTTATCCATGGAGTAGCCACCCCATGACAGAAAGAATGAGAAAGCTAGTTGTTACTTTTCCCACAGCTGAATGTTAGGTATTCAGCTTTTAGCTGGTCATTCTCCTTTATAGAATCGAAGTGTAGGGTGCTGAAGGGAAAATAATGTGTCAGAATCAGATTTGAAAAACCAACCAAACTCTATTAGAACCCTAAGAAAGATTAGAATGCTAAGATCTCTATCCGAACTCAAACAAACGCTGAAGAAGAAAGCAAGAGAGACGTAAGACACTAAGACCAATATGGCTGGTGAATATGTGTGTCCATTTAGTCATCATCTTCCTTTGAGAAATAAATAAATAAAAGAAAAAAAGAAAAATACATAGCTTAATCAATAGGAAAGGGAAACCCTCCCTCTCCTATGCTTTGCCCTTTGGCTAAAAGTAGGTTTATGAATTTAAAAATACACGTAAGACCACGTCAGTTACAGGGTTGAAAGGATGCAAAACAATACATCATTTTCAGCTTTGTTCTTCTAGACAAGCATGCTTTGCATGATCTTAATAAACAGTTCTTAGAGGGGCAACTAAAATAGTGGAGATTGTATTAAGGGTTAGTTCAATTCACTAGAAAGAGCTTCACCTCACTCAAAAACAACTCCATATGCAGAACACTAGAGCTTCACCCTAGTGTGGCCTTTTTAAATTGTGAGACCCATTTTGAAGGTCGAAAGCGGACAATATTACTAGTTGTGATCATGCACTTTGGCATGGGATATCACACAATTTTCATCCAATGTCGACATTTTCTTATCCATGGTTCTCGAATTATCAATCCCCCTCCCACCTAGGCTTTTAACATTATATAGGACAACATCTTAATCTTAACTATATATATAAATTTGTTGTAACAACAAAATTCTTCTTAAAATCCTCAAACAGATACCCATTGGACTTTAAAACAATCCTCAATAAATACCCAATGAGCTCTAAATTTCTTTTAATAAATATCTAATGGGCTTTTAAAAAAAAATACATATTAAAAAATAATTTAAATCTACCCTATATAAAATATTACTCCTATAATCCAACCTTAATAAGAGTTGATTTCTTATTAATTTTATTTACACATTCTTATTATAGGATTTGACTTGATATTTCTGTAATATCTTTCCAATTATATGGCATTAGGGTTACAATTATATAAATGGATAAGTAAAAGGGGAAAAAAAAGGTTACCAGACACATAATCACATTTTGAAATTTTGGTTCTTTTCAGAATTGTAGAACTATAGTGTTGGTCCTAAATTTTCTAAAATTTTTACATTTTAATCGTTAGGTTTCAGAATTTGAAGATTTAGTCAATTTAGTCCTCAATTTCACCTGTTTATTCATCATTTTTCTTTGTAAAGCATCGTGATTTAATTCCAAATCTATGATCCTAAAAAATTAAGTCAAATTCTATACAAATAATGGAAATAATATAAAATTGAGTAAAATCACATTAAATTTATTTAAATATTAATAAAATTAAGGTTAAATTAGCATCATATTATGTGTAAGAATTCAACCTATCAAGTATTATAGGGAAAGTTGGTAAATTTTACATTAAAATTTTATTAAGACTTTTGTTGGGCTGTTAATACTCCTATTAGAAAGAAAAAAAGAAAAAAGAAAAAGAGAACCAAAAGGAGGATTATAATGGCAATAGTTGAACACTACTTTTGAAGGAGTAGAAGGGGTACTTAGATGACCCATAAGGTGTAAAGTTAAGTGAAAAAGAATTACAAAATAATGTTAAGAAGTTTTGCAGCTTATATTTTGACTAAAGCAGTTCTAATATAAAAATAGGAGGAAATTAGGGTAGGTATATAATGATAATTAGAGATACAAAGAGTGACTAAGAAAGAATGATAACAAATAAATTATTAATATGGAGAGAGAAAATTAATGTGAGTATAAGGTAAAAATATATATAATGATAAAATATGAATAGTAACCTAAGAGATGAAGCTCAAGAAAAGTAATAAATGGTGGAGTAAGTGAAAATGTACTGAGATAATAGTGTTAAGAAATTGTGTTATTTATGTTTTGACATAAAATATTTCTAATATGGAGAAGGGGCAAGAGACAAAAATTAGGATAAAAAAATTTATAAATAATGATTTATTAAAATACAAGGAATGATTAAGAAATAATAATAGGAATAAAATGATAATGGTAAAAATAATAAAGACAAATAAAATACTAATAAAGAGTGAGAATTACTAATACAAAGGGGTTTGTCTAATTGCATATCTTTTTCATTAATGTGTAAAGAAAAACATAATAATTAACTTCATTTTCAACACCAGTTACACTTGACAAAATTTTAATTGGATTGTTAATAAAATTGAAGTCAAATTTTATTTTTTTTTTCCATAAAAATTATTGAGAAAAAAGTGCAATTAATGCATCTTTAGGGTACAGGTTAGAAAAACTCAATAGAGGGAAAAAATTGGAACTGCAAGGAAATCTAATAATGAGAGAACTAGAGTAAAGTGAAAAGGAATTAGATAATAATGTTTAAAAGTTATTTCACATGTGTTTGGCCTAAATCAATTCTAACATAGACAATGTGTGTAAGAGAGAGAGGGAGAGAGAGAAGGGGGAAAATAGGCTAGAAAGGACATAATAGTAGATGAAAATGCAAGGAGTGACTGAGAAAGAATAATATACAAAGAAAGATTAGGGAGATGAAAGAATAATAACATAATTTATTAATATATAGTGAAAGAATGTATTGTAGAGAAATATAATGATAGATTGTAAGAGGAAAAGCTAAGAGATAGAGTTCAAATAATAATAATAATAATAATAATAATAATAATAATGATAAAAGTGGAGTAAAGGTAAGTGAAAAGTACTAAGAGAATAATATTAAGGAGTTACATTTTTAAGTTTTGATATAAAATTTTTCTAATAAAGACACGTTGAAATATAAAAAGGGTAAAAAATAAAATATATAATGATAGATTAAAATACGTGAAATGTGTAAAAAAGAATGATAGAGATGGAAAGATAATAAAAGAAAGAATAATATGTACACTAGAGAATTAAATATAATAATGTATAAATTTGAGGGAAAAACTGAGAGAACCCAGTTTTGATGACTTTAAAATATAGAGTTTAAATTCACAATCCCACAAAATAAAAACAATCAAATACAACCATTGAAATTGAGTAGAACACAATAATATCAAAGATAGAATTTTAATATACATATACATAATTTATTGAAAATTGAATAATAGTGCATAACAGTCTCAACTTAAAAAAAAAAAAATTAGTCTTAACCTTAATTGTTGTTTCATTAAATTAAAATTCAATTCAAAATTTAGAAATCTACCTTATTAAATGATGATATATATACATATATGAGTAGGGATCTACTTACACTTCTTACACACCACACTTACACAAAATCTTGACTGTTTATTTTTTTACTTTCAATAGTTAAGATTTATTCACTTTTTATCACATTTATTGAAGATAATTTTTTTTACCTAAAAAGTCATGATAAATCTCAATCATTTATATAAGTGTAGTAAGTGAATTCCTACTATTTATATATAAATAAATTCATTTCAAAAGGGATACAAACATAGCCAACTAGGCTCTTGAAAACATTGAGAAGAATGTGATGGAAGAAAAAACAACCTAATAGCTGAACCCAAGAAATGAAAATTCATATTCAATACATTGGCAGGCCAACTTCTTATCACATCAATTGGCTTTCCTGAAAGGCAATACAGTTACCCCCTTCCCTAATCCTCTAACTTGTAAGTAGATTGAAGCTTTTTTCAAGCTCATTAACATGTAACTCGTTATCCATGGAGTGGCGACCTCATGACAAAAGGAATGAGAAAGCTGGTTGTTACTTTTCCCACAGCTGAATTTTAGGTATTGAGCTTTTAGCTGGTCATTCACCCTTTTGGAGTTGAAGTGTAGGGTGCTGAAGGGAAAATAATGGGTCAGAATCAGGTTTGAAAAACCAACCAAACTCTATTAGAACCCAAAGAAAGATTAGAATGCCAGGATTTCTATTCAAACTCAAACAAGCGCTGTAGAAGAAAGCAAGAGAGACTTAAGACACTAAGACTAATATGGCCGGTGAATATGTGTGTCCATTTAGTCATCATCTTCCTTTGAGAAGATAAAAAAAAAAAAAAAAAAACGCATAGCTTAATGAATAGGCCAGGGAAACCCTCCCTATCCTCTGCCCTTCCCTTTGGCTAAAAGTAGGTGTATGAATTTAAAAATATACGTAAGACCACTTCATTTACAGGGTTGTGAGGATGCAAAACAATACATCATTTTCAGCTTTGTTCCTCTAGATAAGCATGCTTTGCCTGATCTTAATAAACAATTCTTAGAGGGGCAACAAAAATAGTGGAGATCTTATTAAGGGTTAGTTCAATTCACTAGAAAGAGCTTCACCTTACTCAAAAAGAACTCCATATGCATAACACTAGAGCTTCACCCTAGCGTGGCCTTTTAAAATTGTAAGACCCATTTTGAAGGTCTAAAATGGACAATATTACTAGTTGTGATCATGCACTTTGGCATGGGATGTCACACAATTTTCATCCAATGTCGACATTTTCTTATCCATGATTCTCAAATTATTAATCCCCCTCCCACCTAAGCCTTTAACATTATATAGGACAACATCTTAATCTTAATTATATATATAAAATTGTTGTAACAACAGAATTCTTCTTCAATTCTTCAAACAAATACCCATTGGACTTTAAAACAATCCTCAATCAATACCAAATGGACTCTAAAATTTTTTTAATGAGTACCTAATGGACTTTTTTTAAAAAATATCTATTAAAAATAATTTAAATCTACCACATATTAAATATTACTCCTATAATCCAACCTTAATAAGAGTTGATTTCGTATTAATATCATTCACACTTTCTAATTATAGGATTTGACTTGATATTTCCTTAATTTCTTTTCAATTATATAGCATTAGGGATACAACTATATAAATGGACAAGTAAAAGGGGACAAAAAAAAAAAAAAAAAAAGTTGCCGGACACAATCACATTTTGAAATTTTGGTTCTTTTCAGAATTGTAAAACTATAGTGTTGGTCCTCAATTTTCTAAATTTTTTACATTTTAACCCTTATATTTCAGAATTTTAAGATTTGGTTAATTTTAGAATTCTACAATTTAGTCCTCAATTTCACCTGTTTATTCATCATTTTTCATTGTAAAACGTTGTGATTTAATTCCAAATTTATGATTCTAAAATGTTAAGTCATATCCTATACAAATAATGAAAATAATAAAAAAACTGAGTAAAATCATGTTAAATTTATTAAATATTAATAAAATTAAGGCTAAATTAGTATCATATTATGTGTAAGAATTCAACCTATCAAGTATTATAAGAAAAGTTAGTAAATTTTATATTAAAATTCTATTAGGACTTTTGTTGGGCTGTTAATACTCCTATTAGAAAGAAAAAAAAAAAAAGGAAAAGAAAAAGAGAACGAAAAGGATGATTATAATGGCAATAGTTGAACACAACTTTTCAAGGAGTAAAAGAGGTACTCCAACCCCTAAGTTGTAAAGGTAAGTGAAAAAGAACTAGAAAGTAATGTTAAGAAGTTTTTGCAGCTTGTATTTTGACCTAAAACAGTCCTAATATAGATAATGAAAGATAGAAGGAAATCAGGGTAGATATATAATGATAATTAGAGATACAAAGAGTCACTAAGAAATAATAATAACAAATAAATTATTAATATGGAGAGAGCAAATTAAAGTGAGTATAAGGTAAAAATATATATAATGATACAATATGAGTAGTAACCTAAGAGATGAAGCTCAAGAAAAGTAATAAATGGTGGAGTAAGTGAAAATGTATTGAGATAATAATGTTAAGAAATTATGTTATTTATGTTTTGACATAAAATATTTCTAATATGGAGAAGGGGAAAGAGACAAAAATTAGGGTAAAAAAAAATATAAATAATAATATATTAAAGTACAAGGAATGATTAAGAAATAATAATAGAAAATGGTAAAAATAATAAAAACAAATAAAATATTAATAAAGAGTGAGAATTACCAATTCAAAGGGTTTTGTCTAATTGCATTTCTTTTTCATTAATGTGTATGGAAAAACATAATAATTAACTTCATTTTCAACACCAGTAACACTTGATAAATTTTAATTGGACTATTAATAAAATTGAAGTCAAATTTTATTTTATTTCTTTCCATAACAACTATTGTGAAAAAAAGTGCAATTAATGCATATTTAGGGTACAGGTTAGAAAAACTCAATAGAGAAAAAAAGGATGGAGCTACAAGGAAATTTAATAATGAGAGAACTAGAGTAAAGTGACAAAGAATTAGAGAATAATGTTTGAAAGTTACGCCACATGTTTTGGCCTAAAACATTTCTAACATAGACAATGCGGGTGAGAGAAAAAGGGAGAGAGAGAAGGGGGAAAATAGGGTAGAAAGTACATTATAATAGATGAAGATGCAAAGAGTGGCTGAGAAAAAATAATTTATGGAAAGAAAGATTAGGGAGATGGGAAGATAATAAAAGAAAGTATAATATGTAGAGTACAGAATTAAATATGATAATATAAAATTTGAGGGAAAAACTGAGAGATGGATTCTCAGTATAAATTAATGGGAGGTGGACTAAAGGTATGCGAAAAATTAAGTATCTAAATAATAATGCTAATAAGTGGTGCCTCTTATATTTTAACTTGAAAACATTTCTAACATACAAAAAGGGAGTGGGACGAAGTCAAATTAGTTTTAAAAAGATATGTAGAGATGGAAAAAAAAATATGCAACGAATGATTAAAAAAGAACAAGAGAGGAGAGGATAAGGGATAATGAATAATATAAAAATAAATTACTAATACAGAAAGAGATTTACAAGTATATATGTATATATATATATACATGGAGACAATATGAGTGTAAAGGTGAAATAAACCCAAAAAATTAATGAAAATGTAAAATAATGTGAAAAATATCAAGTTAAAGAAAGAGAAGTGAGGAGAGATACAAGCACTAAGTTAAGTCAGAATTAAAATACATAACAATAAGAACAGTGTGTGGTGATAAAACACATTAAAAAATTGAAGGTTCTTCGTAGAAAGATATAAAGAGAGATACCATCTTAATGTAAGAAATTGAGAAAAATATAGTATGTGTATAATCGGGATAAGAGATAATAGAGGAAATGATAAGGGAGAGAAAGAATAGCATCAAATAATTTATTAATATAGAGAGAATAAGTAGAGATGATTCATAAATTTTTATGATTTATTAATAAATTAAAAAATTTTGAAATTTTGTTTTTATTTTTTAAAATTATATTGATTAAATTTGTACACTTAAACCTTTTTTTATGTCTACCATTTAGACTTTTTTTTGAATTAATACATTTAAAATTACTAATTATCAAAAAGAATACTCTAAGATAGATATATTTATAGTTAATTATTATTAAAGAAAATTATAATTAGTAAAAATCTAAAAAAAATACAGATAAATCTCACAAAGCGGGGCTTAAGGTCTAGCAATCATTTGAAACTACAACTTATCTTCCTTCCACCATTTTCTTTCCCCATAGCCTTCTTCCTTGCATTGGTATCTCTGTTTTTCATGCCATCGATCCGTTGAATAATTTCCTCCTCATCGCCTTGAGCAGTCACTCCCACTTTTTTTGCAATGGTCCACATCTGTTTGGTTACATTTCTTCTCTCAAAATTGCAAATTTATCTGTGGCGAATTGCAATTCCAAGATCACTGATAGGTCCTCTCGCCATTGAAATCAACAAACTCGGAAAAAAATTGGTGTCGCCTCTTCTAGATTATTCTTCTTACTTAGCTGTCCTCTCTTTCTTCTTGTCCCTGATTTGTTCACAGTTGTTGCTTGTTTGTATGCTGCTCGTGGAGCGAGCCCCCTTTTTTTTTTTTTTGCTTTTCTTTTTATTTCTTCTTCCTTCTCCCCTTCTCATCCACTCTTTAATATGCCTGGATTCACTTTCCATGCCTTCCTGAAAGATCTCTCCCTTCCTTCAACATTGTTACTATCTTGGACCAGCCCACAATTATTTCCTATCTCTATGGTTGGTAGTTCCCCATCCCCATTGATGCCTTATCTCATTCAACCTAATTTCTACTTGTACTTCGGGCCTAAAAATCAACTGCCCTTCTTGCCCATTCTTCTCTAGCCCTATCTTGATGATCTTCATTTTCAAGTCCACCTTTATTACTTCTCCCTTTCCTTCACTGATCCCTTCTGAGAGATCACGCCTCTGTGCCACCCTGACTCTTCTTTTCGAACCAATAGTGTTCAAGGTGAACCGAGGAATTAACCTTTAACTTAAAGTTTTCAACCCTGATTTGATCTAAGCAGTGCTCTAGCTCTTTTTCATTCTTCACCTCTAGAAATTGCACAAGCCTAAATCAGCTTCCTATTTTATCCTTGCTCTTCAGACTGTCGATTGCGTGCACTGCCTAATTTCAAAAAAGTCTTCTACATTTTTTCATAAGCCCAACCATCTGGGAAGCTGATGAAGAAAAAACACGAAAGTTTGCTTGATTGTAAAGATTCCAATTTGTCGGGAACTAAATCCCCCTATTCTCTAATAATAAAGCAAATAATAACCTAGGCCAATTGATGAACTACATTATCATATAATTATGCAATTGGATTAAATAATAAAACAAAATAATAGGGAAGAAAGAAGAACACTTAAAGTGAAAAACTCTCCAAAGTGAGGGAAAAATCACAGAGAAAGAAGAGAAAAATTTTCTATTAAGAAACAGTAATAATATTTGAAGTTGAATCTCAACCTCTGCTAGGAACTCATAATTTCTCTGAAGAACTCTCTTGATCTTGTATTTTCTCTCATACCTGGACCCTCTTAATAGCTTCTAAGAAACTTTCATAAATCATCTATGGCTAAAAAATCATTCTCATGGATAGATGAATCTCACCATCTCAATACCTAAAGAGAATGGAGACACTCTTATCACCCCAATATAGTGGGTTAAACCACACCACTCTTGATGTTTGTACACATAATTTTAAAGTTGCTTTAATTTTTTCTTTTTTTTTTTTGTTCTTTTTCTATTTTTTTTTTTTAAATATTCAGCAGAGGGATAGATAAGCTCTTGTTGGTATAATTTTAGAATTGCTAATAACCCATTTATATTAGGTTACAACTACAGGAGTTTGGTTTGGAGTAGAAATTCTAATTACACTCTAAAATTGAAGTCAACCAAAAAACTAAATAACTCTCCACGTAAGGAACAATTCCTACCTCACAAAGGAATTGTGGTCAAGGCTTAAGGTTTCAAAACTTATTTTCAGTTTCTAGAAGTTTGCAACAGTCTACCCCTTTTTCCTTTTCTTTGATAAATTTCAAATCTCCACTTGAATTCAGGGCACAATCCCAACAATCTGTCTTTTGAACCTGAATTCTTCGAATACTCTCCCTTGAATGAGGAGGTACTCCTCCAACTTGAACCTCTTTCTTCTGTGTCATGGCAAACCATCCACCACTAAGCTCTTTTATCCATGCGAGTGATCCATGTGATCCTTCAGTTAATCACACAATTATTATTAAGTATCAAGAATTGATATCATCTTTCGTGTAAATATCCCCACTTCACCTTGTCACATTAGTCGTTAGCTAACCCATCCTACACACCATTACACGTTAGCGAGGCCTTGTAATTTTTGTCATACAAAATAAATCAACTCTTTTAACGAAGGCAAAGAATGCAATAAATTAAATGGAGTTAACACTGTTTTGAAATTCTGACTGAATCAGTTACTTCAACTGGTTTGACCAAATTTGGTCTTAAAACCGGGATGGTTAATGATATTAATCCGGTAGTAGTCAAATCCGATTGATTTTAAATTCTAGACCAGAATCGGTTCATTTTTAGCCCTTTTTTTCTTTAATATTTATATTTTTTTTTATTTTATAGATAATGTAATAATTATTAAATTGTAAAATTTATTTAAAATCAAATTAATACTAATAAATGAAAATTTTTAAATTAATTTAAATGTGATTTGGATCAACTTTAAAAAATAAAATGAATTTGAAATTGAATTACTATTTCAAATTAGAGAGTGAAATTAATTGAAAATTAAAATAAATCTCAAGCAAATTCAGAAATATAAAATTAATAAAAGAAAAAATAATTTTATAATTAATATGATATTGCATATTAATAAATTTAATAAATGAAATTAATTTGAAGTGAATAATTTTTAGAATAAAATTTTTAAAATTAAGAACTACTTTGATCAATGTAAAAATGATTTCAATTAATTTAAAAAATAAACCAATTAAAATAAAAATAACTTATAAGTAATAAAATAAATTTAATAATATTTATTGAGTCAACTAATTGAACCGGTGTACTCATTGAAGTTGATTTGCCCTTAAAATTGATTTCATCTCTCATGGAGTGCGTTAAACAACTTCCCCACACCATCATCAAATATCTTCACAGCAAATACCTTTGTTAGTAGCAACCTTCCCAAGTCTTATTGCCTCACCACCACTGCTTAATACAAATTTGCTTTCTCCAAGAGTCTCTGGCGTCCTCAACCACGTTCATCAAATTGGCAACTACCTTTAAATTCGCAACTTTACTCATATCATGGAACACGTCACCTACCATATCATATCATAATCACCTTGGGTCCTTGAGCTAACTGTGAAAAATTTGTTGCGATTCGTATCTCACTCCCTCTTTAAGCTCTGATAGCAATTGTTGAATTTAACTCAAACTAAGGTCAATTGATAAAAAATGATCACCATAAATTATACAAGTGGACTAAATAATAAGGCAAAATAACAAGGAAGAAGAAACCCTAATATTGTGGAATATCCTCCGGAGGGAAAAAACTATGACGGGAAAAAAAAAACTCTCTATTAAGATAAAGTAAATAAAAATTCTCTATTAAGATAAAATTACAATATTAGAAAGCCAATCTCAATCTCCTCCGCAAAAAGCTCCTAATCTCTTCAAAATCATTTTTTTAAAGTTGAATGCTAATTCTGGTCCTTAAACTTTGGTTCTGCACAGTTTTCATTTTTCAACTATTTTAAGCACTTCATCTTTTCGTCAGTTAATTCGATAAATTTATCTATATATGCATGTTTTTAATCCTTAAACTTATAAAATATACATATATAAACAGACTTAATGGACTAATTGATGGAGAAACAAAAAAAGTGCTCAAAACAATTGAGGAATGAAAACTGTACAAAGCTTTAAAGTTGAGGGACCGAAATTGCCATTTAAACTTTTTTCATTACTAAGCCGTTTTTCAGAATTCAAGTAGCTTATCTATAGCTTATGATAGTAAGGAACTAGCCATTAGCAGTTTCGTTGAATCAACTGTTAATAATTGTTATAATTAATAATTTAAATAGTACTATTCACTATCATATTACATAAAACAACTAATTGTTAATTTGAAACAATTGTACCAAACATCCTCTCAATTCAACTATTACTGATTGTTTTAGCTACGTACTTATTCCTAATGCAATTTCTTATTTGCTATATATGATGTTTAAAGTTCTATTAAGGAATATGAATTTCATCCAACTAAACATAAAGTTTTGACATATGAGTACTTATGGTATATTCAGGACAGGGAATGGAAGTTAAAAAGGAAGACTCAAATTTCAATTGAATTAGAGAGAAAATTAGAACAATCAGAGAAAGATAATATGGTCTTGACGCATGAGGTGGAAGTAAGAGCTCTCGAGGCGGAAAAAAGGAAAGCCGAGCTCGAGGCGGAAGTAAGGAAAGCCGAGCTCGAGGCGGAAAAAAGGAAAGCCGAGCTCGAGGCGGAAAAAAGGAAAGCCGAGCTTGAGACGGAAGTAAGGAAAGCCGAGCTCGAGGCGGAAAAAAGGAAAGCCGAGC